>JAMKCH010007069.1:0-81551 GCA_023653785.1 Ophioderma brevispina
AAGAATTAGAGATTCATCGGCACGAGCTGGAAATACACTGAGAAAAACAGATGACATGGTTGCACCGTGAGGCTATAACAAGGGGCGAAAGAGAAAATATAATTAATGCAAGGAGCAGACACGACACAGGGACACACATATCCCCAACATGCCCTGGCGGTCAAATTGTGGACTTACAAAGGGGGGAGCTAAACCTGGCCAAGGAATAAGCCCACTTAATACCATGTGAAGGGATAATACATAATATATGTCTCCAATAAATAGGCGATAATGGGGAAAAAATTATGTATAAATATCCCAATAAAAATTCAACATGGTGCCCCGAACTGAGACACAAAAAGAGCAAAGGATCATGGATGCCAGTGGCGATAGTGATGGGCGTACCGATGCTGGCGTGGGACCGCTGTAGGCATCGGCGCACCGAAATTTTTAATGTGGCATAAGGGGTGTCTGATGGCTTTTTTGAGCACAAAAAATGCACTAGTTGGATCATTTCGTAATGTATAAAATGGATAAAATAGAAAAATAACTATGCAATGATATTCATTCAGAAACATTTATTACAAGAGAAAGAAAAATGATTGGACAAAGAACATGCATTGATATTTGTCATTTTATGGTACATATGTTAATTAGCACATGCGGTGTGCTTAGAATGTTTAAGCACAAGGTCGATTGATTCATTTTATGGCCAGGTGTGTGTATTTTATCATTAGAAACATTACTGCATTGGATTTCATGACGTATTCAGATTTTTTGTAAAAGTGTGTGTGTGCTGTAATAACTTTTACGAATTTGGTTTATATCTGCATATAGTTTTAGATTCTTGTGTATTGGCAAAAAATCAATGCACTTGCATCAGTATGACCAGACTCCGATAATGGCATGCGCCTCCTGCGGAGCTTGTGCTATTATTCGTCATCAAAATGAGCGCACATGCATTAAAGCAATAACAGCACTTTTTTTAAGAGCACCCCCAATTTCCCCCCAAGATTTTTTGCACAGTTACATTGGTAACTGGCTAGTAAACTATACCTGTGAATGGTAAAGCTCGAACATGTCTATGTATCGCAAAAGAAGGGATTTTGTAATTAGGATAACTAACATCGGAGATCCCGATAATAATTCAATGGCTGCTGGAAACGGCCTTCCAATATGAAATAGCCGGGAAATAGCACCATGTACGTGTCTACGCTCATCCATTAGTTGGTTCCGTTAATTAAGGCAAGTCCAAGTTAGAAGTCATTTTCGTGAGGTGGTACTATTTTCACAATGGACGGACAGAAATTTGGTGTTTCCAGTTCCGCCGTTAAATTACAATGGGGGAATCCCGATTCTAATTACAAAATTGCTACTTTTATGAAAAATATGCACTTTTGAGCATTACCATTCACAGGTATAGTTTATTAGACAATTACCAACACAACTGTGCAAAAATCTCAAACTTTGAAAATTGGGGCGCTCTTCAAAAAATGTACTGTTATTGGTTTAAATTTATGCCAATGCACTCAAAGCTAAAACTATTCAGTCATTAACCTTTAAGACCCAATTTTTCGTAGATCCTCAAGGTTTTGGACACAAAAAAATAGATTTTTAAAAACTTTGTCAGATGACAGGCCATTGGCCCAAACCTACTGAAACAATATTTAAAAATTCAGCAGATGTCTGTTGCCATGGCAACAGTCAATATTTGTTATGGTGCCCCAGTAACAAGAAATAGGCCTAAAACAGGGGTTCTCAATTATATTAGCTGAAGGGCCAGATAATGCTGAACACGTCTGAAACACTGCTAACATATAGTGCTTGGTTTTGAAAAATCATCTTGTTTAAATTCACTGAAATCAAAGGGGAATTAACTGCAGATAACAATACTATTCCCTCTTAATACTAGTTGAAACAAGCAGAAGCAGCCATTATCAAGCTGACGCAAGCTATGAAAATACCAAGCACTTGTAACCATGTAGAAAGAGATAAGAAGGACCCACAACGACCCACTTGACTTTTGAACTATCTATCTGCCGCCCTATAATTGGCATTGTTATTCATATTCTCTCAAGTGGCCCTCCGAGGCAATCCTATTCAGAATTTCTTCTGGCTCGAGCAAATTCCAGTTCGGGTTGTTTCTTCATTGCGAAAAGATTCCGAGTCATCGGGAAGCAGCGCATAACTCAAACATAGCCACATCCCTGGAAACCGATCAACACACCCGGGGGTTCTTGGATTTGCTCGGGAACCCTGCTCGTTCCTAAAAAAAGAGGGACATCTGCAAATGCGGGACTACCCCCAGGGGGATCAAATTCAAATTAATCAGTTCTAGTCCCGCTAGGGGTACAAATTCAGTTTGTGAGTGTACTGGTTCAAGGATACAAATAGAAAAATTATCTAAACATATCAGCAAAATACCCTAATGTGTATTGTTTTCTTAGGCAGTAGTACAGTGTCATTTTTCTCTTTATGTTGGCTATGTCTTAAATGTGTATCTTTTTTCATGTATTATGCAGAACAGCCCCGCAAGGGGTATAACTCACTGCAAATTACCTTCAATCTTCCATCAGTTTTATTTGTTCATCATAGAATAGGCCAACACAATAAACAATATGTAAATAATGTATGTAAATAAGGCTTACATAAAAAATTAATTGGATACAATATTTTGCATACAAGTAAAGATGTTTAGATTACATTAGGTAAATTTCAAAGAGAGTATAATAAACTGAATAATACTAGTGAAAATTATTTCAAAAGCACGTAAGGAGGTCAGATGTAACTGCTGTCCGTAGGAGTTGTATATTTTCATGAACTCTATACAATTTCACACCAAAGCGGTCCAATTAGGGGCCGGGGATATTTTAACTGAAAATTGGTCTCGTTAGAGGTAACTTTCAGAACCCCTGGAAACGAGCATGGGTGCCCAACAACGAAATCCAAGATGCCCCCCGGTCCAACTTTCAAATTTAGTCAAACTATCATCCTTGATTTTCATACTGGGCAGGCTTTGTGGCAAAAAGCTGAACTCATACGATGTACATTAACTTCTATATAACGAAAACAACAACAAATACACAACGGAGAGCCCGCCGGAACATGTTGTAATAATTCAATATACTTTTCATTTTACGTGTTCGGACATAGGGTTTCAAAATAATTTACTCTAGTGATTGCTCGCCTATCATCGATTGCGTCAGAGGGATTATGATCAAGGGTGGTTTTTGAATCCCTTTATTAGATTAATATATGTTTTCTCTTTAGAAGCTCACAGGCCCGTACGCGGAGGTGCGGGGTGTAGTTCGCCCACCCCCCCCCCAAAAAAAATCCACAAAGGGGAATTAGTGATGAGCTGAATTAAAAGAGCCCATTTAAGGAAGTGGTACCGCGGTCCACTTTTTCGAAGTCCCGCACCCCCAAATCCTGCGTACGGCCTTGGAAGCTCCCATCCAGAGGGGGGCGGTTTCAATCTGGCTGTACAAAGATGAGAATCGGAGAAACCTTTTCAAATTTGAAGTTCACCCATTTACGTGTTGTCTTGGTCCTTGGCACACAAGCGCCGCCCTTGTTAATTAACGGGTCAGAAAGTAATTTAGCCACACACCTTTGGCAAACTTCATCACTGCGCTAGGGAGTTCACAAGTTTTTGAGACGGTAACATGCCCCGTGGTGGTAGACGTTTCTATAGCATCCATTGATGCAAATGAGATCTGGCTATTCATTCCGTCAAGCGCTACTGCACAACGCCATACAGTGCATGGCGAATCAATTGTATAACCTATCATTTGATCAATGGGACTCTATATGAATGTCTACCCAAGTGGCTGACATGTACACAACAACTTGTTAACATTTTCGGACCCGGTCAAATAGCGTTGAATTTGTATTTTTTGTTACCTGATATTTCGCAAGTGACATACTTGGCCTATCGTCCGATTTCCACAACCAAATATTCATAACTAAATTTTTCTAGTTAGCTGACTAGTTTATATACAGGTTTATATTTGGAAAAAGACGAAAAACGTGAAAAATACGTGAAAACTTCTTACCATTATTAAGAGGTTCATTCTCGATGCTGCTCGTCAAGTCATGTCACAAAAACGCCATGCTTGCAAAAACTAGTGAGCTAATTGGTCTTTTCTTGTCAGGAACCCATTTAGAACATCAGATCGACCACTGATTCGTCGGTTTCTCGCGATATTCCAAGTACCCCGCGAAAACCGTTTTTTCATTCCTTGTTCCGCTAATCGCAGAGCCTTTAACACAGCGTTCTGACTGCTAGGGAGTCCCCTGACGTAGCGCGTTTCTAAGAATAGTCGGCCAATTAGCGATGTGGAAACGGAATTGGTGGCGCTGTGTCCCAGCAGTACAGGTTCTATGGTAGCGTAAATGGTGTGAGTTATCTGTAAAGAAATGTTTTTGCCCGAGTGCGAACCCAAGCACACACACACACAAACACACACACATACATACTCACCATCACACGCACACACAAATACATATGCAGTTACAAAAATAGTAAACTTAAAGGAAGATGTACACACTTCTAAGTAGTCTGACAAAAGCAGTTGCTCAGATATTCACGTAACTTAGTGAAGTAGGTTTCTTTAAGCCTCTTGTCTACCCCTTCCTCAATCTGTATTTGTAGACTATTACAAAAATGTTTAGGAGCAATAGTCTGCTTATTTGTACAGGGTAAAAAAAAAAAAAAAAAAAAAATACAATGATGGGAATCGGAGGAAACTTTTTCAAATTTGAAGTTATCTGTAAAGAAATGTTTTTGCCTGAGTGCGAACCCAAGCACACACACACACAAACACACACACCAATACAATACTCACCATCACACGCACACACAAATACATATGCAGTTCCAAAATAGTAAACTTAAAGGAAGATTTACAACAACTTCTAAGTATCGACACAACATTTGCTCAGATATTCACGGTACCTTAGTGAAGTAGTGTTTAATCTTTAAGCCTCTTGTCTTACCCCTTTATCCTCAAAAATCTGTATTTTGTCAGGCCTATTACAAAAATGTTTAGGACAATAGTCCTGCTTATTTGTACAGGGTAAATTTTTTAAATAGATCCAATGGTGTTGAAAAGTATACCACACTATTTGTCTAAACATGCAAGGATTCAGAAAAGGTTAAAAATAGCTTGTACTATCTACAAGCCTAACATTTCAGAGATAATGGTTAAAAACAGCAAAAATCAATAACAAAAGGGTCAATTTCAGTTATACAAGGGTAATATTCTAAAGTTGCTCCAATTTGAATAACAAATGCTGCAAATTATTGGTGGAGTTCAAAGGATTCAAATAAGGAATAGTGTTGACTGTCTTAAATCCTTAGTTTCATCTTGATATAATGGCTTTCACCACAAAACCCCATCTGTAAAGTTTTGCGATGATAATGAATTTAATGTTTTAATTTGGAAAAAAGCTAGTAATATGTGATGCGATCTGGGAAAACCCGCAACATGGTGAAAAATTTATATTTTGAGTTTTGACTCTCATTGCAAAGTTTGAAATATAAAGTTTCCATAACTTTCTTCTATGATAAACATATCAAAGGTTATGCCTTATACAATCTGACAAAAAATAAAGTACAACATAACAGATTTTAAGATATTTTCTGTATTTTTTCAAAATTGTCCTGCGCGACATGCGACAGATTTTCCCAAATAACATCACATATGTGATCATAATTTTGCTTAAAAATACAGGGTGAGCACTTTCTACAAACAAATGTAAACAAAAATGCATCAAATGAGCGAGATTTGCTTGCTTAAATTGATCATAAAATTTGAACGGAATGTCCTAATTACCTCAAACAAAAAAGCAAGAAGCTAAAAGTTTACACTTTAATGTCACGCTATAATCTCAATTAAGCTTGTAGACTCAAATTTTTCAATTTGAAAACATAGTCCCCGCCCTTAACGGTACGAGGACGATATACAGTGTGAGTAAAAAAAACCCCTACAATCAGAATAAAAATAATTAAAATAGTTAAGAATTATTTTTGCTCAAATGTTTGCTATCATACTATAATTTGGCTAATGTTTGATGTATGTATGTTTGTTTGTGCACAAAAGGCTCCGTCAATTTCGATCCATATTGCGCCAAATTCGCATGAAAGGTGCGTGAGGATACCGGACGGATTCTTCTCGGCTATCTTTGGACGAAATCCGTTCAGAAATGGCTGAAAAATTAGCGAAAATATGGTCGGTTGCTACGGTAAATTACCATTTGTTTGTACGCATTACTAAGCAGCGCATACGCGTGGTGCGTTGCGACGGGTGGTTACGCGGGGCAACGGGCGATTACGCGTAAGACGCTATATGCGGTACGCAAAAACAGGTAAATTACGATTTGTTTGTACGCGTTACTAAGCGGCGCGTATGCGTGGTGCGTTGCGACGGGTGGTTACGCGGGGCAACGGGCGATTACGCGTAAGACGCTGCATGCGGTACGCAAATAACAGGCTCCTTATTATAGTGCAAATGGTGTGGGGAAAAAAAATCGTCAAGAACATGTCATGTTATTTCGCTTTGATTGTCGTATGCACTATGAGCTAGTAAAATCTCACTTCCATTGGCACAGTTCAGTACCCTCCATTTGCCAGTGTATTTAGAAAATACACCCCCTGGTTTTTGGGCATGATATATGATACCCAGATCACACAAGGTCAGTTCATGTCAATGTATGTACAAGTACAACCCACTGAACTGTGTCCTTGGTGGATGAGCATATTGTAACTCATAGTGATGTATGGATACTACGGGTTATCTGCGCAGAGTTTTGAGAAGAAAAAAATTAAATACGGAAATTACGGGATGAAATATTTTAATATTTAGAAAATATAAACTATATAGGCCTAAGATATAGGATATGCTGCAAACTACAAGGAATAAAAAATATGATTACGTGATGTTGTGACGGGGTGGAGGGCATCTGCAGGGTGGCGAGAACTTTATATGGGAGTTTGAGGAGTTAAGAGAAAAATATGTGGAAAATACGGGAACTACGGCTTACCCCACGGGGAGTACTTTTGAGGAAAAAAGTACTTTTGAGAAAAACAGTAAACGGAATTAACTTATACGGGAATAAATATTGAAGTTTTATTATTTTAAATATAATACGAGAAAAAAAAATATACGGACAGTTATAAGGGATTAAATAGTCAGTTAACGATTCCTTAGAAATCGGTAAACTACATGAGCTATGGGGTATGATAGGTACGGGAATTTGAGATATTAAAAGTGTTAAAATACAAAATTTGCGACACGGGGGAGTCCTAAAGTTCAGGGTTACGGGTTTGGTTGCGGTGGTCTCGCCATAGTGTGTCACTTCTTCAGTGATCGCTTCAGTTTCAGTGATCGCTCCCGTTCACACAACTAGCGGGAGCCCGCGCGAAGCGCGGGCCTCCCGCTAGTGGTTATAAAGAGGGATAAACAGGCTTTTTAGAAAACGTTTATTTGGTGTCATTTGGACTTTGGAGGAAGAAGTTATGCCTATTTTGCTGAGAGACTTAAAAATCCTATTTGGCCGATTTTGAGCCAAACAATGATGCATCGTTTACATAGAGCAACATGGTCTTCAGCAGTGATTTGAGTAAAACATTTAACACCAAATTATTGTTAAACAATAGAAGATGGTAGAATAATTGAAGGATTATAAAAATAATATCCCGGAGATTACAAAAGAAAATGCTAAATTAAAAAAATGTTCAATTTCCCAAATAAGAAAGTCAAGATATATAGCTGGTGTAAGACCACAGTTTACTTTGGTTCAGCATGATTTCATGGTTTTAACCTACAACGAAACTTTGGAGTCAAAGTGAAACCATAGAAGGTTTTGTATTCCGCTTGAAAAACAGTGCGATATTGAATTTTAAGATTTAATTCCAATTTATTTACAGAAAACTTCAGCTTTAGTTCTTCTTGCAATTTATGGACGCTGGGTATACTGAATTTGTGCAAAATAATTACCTTAGAGATGTAAAACAAAAATCTCTGAGCAGTTTCATTATGTTCATGAACTGAGACATTGATTTGGAGTGATTTTCAATAACTGACTCTTTATGATTGAACAATCGTAATTTAATTTTTTGAAGATATTTTACTTATAATCATATTACACAATAGACCGTTTTATTCAAACTGATATGTTTTTGTCGAGAAGAAATCGATACCATCTGAAATTGCACGTGCGAATTGTCTTTGCTATAATGTGTTATGGTATAAGTCGGTGTCAGTCTCTCCGCATTGTATGGCTAAACTAATTTTTAGGTCTCTCCGTAAAATTGACATAGTTTCTGAACCCAAAGTCCGAAAGACACCAAATAAAAATCTTCTGATAGCCTGTTTATCCAGAAACAACCTAAGCAAACATTGAAGCAAAAATAACGTTTAACCTTTGAAGAAAAAATCTTTCCTGAATGTAGGGTTTTTATTGACTTCACAACTGTATACGCACATCGGACAAAGACTTGACTAAATGCTATGTGTTTGGGTGGGTGTGTGTGTGTGTGTGCATGCTCGGGTTCGCACTCGGGCAAAAACATTCTTTACGGATAACTTCAAATTTGAAATTGTTTCCTCCGATTCCCACCTTGTAACAGCCATATTGAATAGTGCCCTCTTTTGATGGGAGCTTTTAAAGGAGAAACATAATCTTCAATCTGCTTTTTGTTTTTACAATAATCTCCTGTGTTTGGACACCACATGACGTCACGTCGGTTGATAATAATCGGCGGCACTCCCTGTGTTGTTTTTCCGTACGTACATATAAAGGCGACTTATAGCAACAGGCAGTATCTCCCAAGACTAGTAGTGTAGTCCACATGACGTCATATAGTGAGAAAACACAAAGTATTATGGTGAAGCAAAAAAGTGAATTATGTTTCAACATTCTTGCAAATATTCTTTAGCAAATACAAGGATTTTTCATACGTACTTCGGTCTAGTTACTACTCATTGTTCAAAAATTGTTTTTCTAATGATGGTGTAAAATTCGAAAACTTTGAGGACACGTGACCCCGAAACCGGCTGATAGCCCCAAGAATTTTTTTTCTTTTAAATTAAATAACATAATCGAAAATATCATTTCCTCATCTGCACAAAACCACAATTCATCACCGTTTTGGATGCTATGATCTGTTAAAATTGAGTCTAAAGATGGGTGTGTTTAACATTCCAGCCAAAAATGCAGTATCCATTTCATCACCATGGCAACAGGTGGCCAAATTGGCAACACTGGTGAACAATTTTTCGTTCACATGCTCTGAAGGATATGGCTATGCAAATATTTATTTGTGTGGTAAAAATGTTTCATAGTCTGTCATTACCAGTGGGCAATTGAAGTTGATATTTTTCACAATGAAAGTGTCCATTTTAGGCCTATTGCTTGTTATTGGGGCACCATAACAACAATTGACTTCTGCTGAATTGTTAAATATCGTCGCATAGGCGACAGTAAATTACTTTACTCGGGCCATTTTGGGGCCGTTTTTGTTCTCGTGGATGTCCGTAAATGGTCGGACGATTTCGGCCGTGAAAATGGTACGTACAAATTACGGTCGTGCGGGTGGTTTTTCCTCCCCCCTAGAAATTGTCGGTGTAATTCTTGAGCTTGAAGTTTTTTGGGGTAAAAACGTGTTTTTTTTTTGTACACTTTGTTGCTTTTATTTACATGGAAAGTTTTGGGTTTGTTACTGGATTTTGAAGTATGTACGAGAGCAGCTATCACTGCTTTAACGAAGTATCTGAAAATTGCGGCTCTAGAGTGCGATTTTGGTTTAAAATTCCATAACGTGTGTGAAAATAAATGTTGCTGCAACAAAGAATTATGATGGTTGTTTCCCCTCGGGCGATGTGTCACGCAGGGTAGTGGGGGGTAAGTAGACTGTGTATAATAGCGGGTAGTCCCAAGGTGCTGCTCTACTAGACACTCATTGCCGTGTGGTCGTGGTCCCAGGCATGACGTGTCGAGCTAAATAGCGGGGGGTACCTGGAAGAGCTTTTTGACGAAATTAGCCAATGATACTTTGGTACTAATGGTAGTAAACCTCCAAGGACTCCACAAGGGAATTTTGACTGGACGTGGGTGTTACAAAAGTACTAGGGAGTAATGCTGTACTTAAATGCGGTTCTTGTTTGTTGATCAACTGTTTTGTTTGAGTTAAACAGTTCCTCTTTATTGTTCGTCGGGAAAAAATGAGTTGCGTGGTGGGTGGCCAGATTGGTGGTGTAGATTTTTAGTTGCTGGTTATGGGTCCTCCTTCTTTTCTTTGGGCCCCTGGGGGGTTGGTGGGGTTTCCCCCCCCCCCCCCCGTGTCTTGGTGGAATGTAGTTTCCTCTTGGAGATGTCAAATTCGCATCATGTTGGATTTTAAGAGACACAACGGTGAATTTTTTCTTCTCTGCGTTCTTGTAGACTATATTATCCAGCCGAGGGTGGATAGCGTTTCGGTAACACTAGCTTAACGGGTGAAATTCCCAGTACAGTAGTGAATCGGGCTTCTCTCCTTTGGACTTTTTTCAAGGATGTTTATTCATTTTGTTTTTTTAAACTTAAATAATTATTCGAGATGGGGTCTAACAGTGTATGGTAAAGCCTTTCTTTGATATTAAAAGATGCATGATGGAAGTTTCTCTGGATGAAACCCAAGGATTAGAAGCTTTGATGCAGCATATTGGTGCTTTGCTTGTTTATTTTTAGAAATTTTTATTGTTTGGGTGTAACAGAGAGGTTTTTTTTCGCATATGACCATCACAAAATCATACTCTAGGCCTACAGCATAACAAAGGCAAATTACCACAAATAAAAATGAATCAAATAGCAAATGGAAGAAATAAAGAACAAATTCATTACAAATTAAAAAATAAAAAACACCAAAAATAATATAACCAGATGAGAATATATACCAAATAATTTAAAAATAAACCACATAAATCCGTGTACCCTAGTCTTGAAGAATATCATTAAAATAAATGGTTTAACTATAAAAGAATATACCTAAAAAATTACTACAAGACATTTATATAAGCGCCTTCCCCAAAAGGAAATAGAATATAAATGACATAAAAAATGGAACCAATAATTTTTTTTAAAAATCAAGTAAAAATAAATCTAAATAAACCGACAAAATAATAAAAAATAAAGCCAAAATGGTCAGAAATAAAAAAAAAACGGGGGGATATAAAACATTTTTAAAATTAATAAATCAGCCGTATACACAAATATTAAATAATATAATCGTTAAATGAAAATAAACTTAAATAATTAACACTTAAACAATAAAGATGCTAATAGTAAATAAAAAAAAAACATAAACACAAATACAATTACAACCAAATTGAATAAATACATACGAAATGAAAAATCTAATCGAATAAAATCACACAAATTATTAATAAAGAAATCGTTACAATAAAAAATTGAATCAAAAATTAAGATGACTACACGGTACAATAAAAACACATAAATAAATAAAATGAACACATATACAATGAACATAAAATAAATAACACTAATGATAAAATCTATAATTATCAATAAAAAAACAAATAACAAACAAACGAAGGAATTTTCGCGATGGAATTGCATTATTGTAAACCCAGGGCGCCATATTCCAAGCAATTGTCCAGGGAGAACACTTTACAGCTTCAATTCTGGACATCCTTCCACCTTACAAAGAACTTTGAATGTGTCTATATATCAGATCAAACTAGAAGTCTACCACCAACAGCGACAACACACCATTGTAGAATTCCTCTTACCATCACAGATTTTTTTTCCATGACATCTGCCTCTGGAACACCCCTACCAGCTTACTGGGTTCAGCTCAGACACTGGAGATTTTCCGGAGTTCCGCCTGAAAGCCACTCACAACTCCGCTAAGCTAGCCACAACAACCTTCTTTTACGTGCACCAGTCTTTTCTTCCTTCACACTTTGTTTGATCCTGTTCGGTGACCAAGCCCCATTTTTTGCACCTAGAACAACCATCCTCTACTACCTGAGTGATGTAATGATTGGAGGATAGAGTAAGATAGATGCAGTCACAGTCACCTAAAAAAACCCTTGCAAAGTCCCCTGAATATGCAGCCACGGAATTACAATTATCTTTGACATCAATTCAAACAAATCTAACAATTGAGGAAAATGTCGGCTTCAATTCAACATACAAATTCTAATCTAGCCACCTCGGTTCACAAATGGCTCAGAGCGCCCGATAAGGTTCTGAACAAGCATCACACTCACCCGCCAATTAACCCACTGGCAACCACACAATTTACCATCCTCCCCCGCCTACCCAGTCCCCCCCCAAATACCAAAAAACCCTGAACCTAAAGCATAGACCGCGACATTCTATTTAATATTTGTTTCAGTAGTTTGGGCAAGCCTGTCCCATCTGACAATTTTTAAAAAAAAATTAAATTTTTCGTGTCCCAAACGCTTGAGGATACAAAAATTGGGTTCTTAATCACTAATATAGGTACATATGATGTGCCTTTGGTAATTTCAGCCTACTTTCGACCCTTACTCGTTCCAATTTTAAGTACTTTAGCCAATTTGATCTCTCCAATCCTCAAGCATGGTTTGGTCCATGGCATCAGTACGCATCCAAAAGAGTGTTGTCTCAGCCAAGTAAAACAGACTAGGAATATGGTTGATAGCGAGCCTGAATTGAATTGAACACAATCAGAGGTCTACGCATTCGTAAAGAAAAGACAAATTATGCAGAAGTCATTGGATGCCTAGCAAGTATGGGCCTTAACACTTATGCCTAGGGGGGTCCCTATACACAAGATTTGGTTTTTGGCAATTTCCCATTGAGAAAATTGTTTTCTGAAATCTATTTTTTGTATCGTGTAACGTACGATGTCTTCTTCCATAAAAAATTACTAACATTTCTTGCCTGTTAATGAGATAATTAGCTTGGCACCTAGGACCCCCCTTCGGCAACCAGGAGTGGTGATGTTTAAATTTAATAGCAAACCCACCTTTGCCAGAAATAATTTTCCGCTTTATGTATGTTCATATGCCTGAAAAAAAATTAATTAGAATCATCAGACAAAAAAATTAACTTTATTGCTGAAAAGAAGAAATTTCTCATCCATCAACTGCGCCCATTCCATTGCTGTACAAACCACATTCGTATTAACTCCTGCCCCCACCAATACAAACATAGACAAAATAGTAACTTTTGTGCTAAATATTAGAATGTAATTTGGTCCTTCCAGAACAGATATAAACTTAAACTGATTCGAAGTGTATGCTGTTTGGAAGCAGGGTCGTGAAACATTATGTTACATTTTTGAGGCAATTTTGACGCATTTTGAACAACAATGATTTGCCCTAATTTCCAAGCCGATAACCGTAACTCATTTATACTGCACATTTGGCCTTGTCTTATGACCCCTCAAAGTGGAATGAATTTCATTTGAAAATTCCCTCGGAAGTGGCAACGTCATGTTGAGAGAAATGAGTTCATTATGGCCTATTGCCTAAATTGTCAGCTTTTCATACGTAGTTAGTAGTTTGAGAGCATGTGTGGTCAGTGGAAAACACGCCGAATTAAAAACCAAAATGATTCTGTATAATTTCCAGTGGGCAGCGACTAAATGTAAAGCGCTTTGATCTTATGGAAAGGTCACTATATATATATATAATAATATTATATATAAATAATCACCTTTATTTTATTTAGGCCAATTAAAAAAAAATAAAACAGTTTGATCGTCCTGACTTTTGAAAAGGTTTGTGAGGGAGGCCTTTATTTTTGTACTTATTATCTATTTTTTTATGTCTAAGATGACCACCATGATATCTGTTGAAGATTGCGTTTGCATTGTGGAATAGTATTTATGCAAAGGAGGTTGAGAGAAATTGCTCAACAATGAAGGATCTCTTTTAAAATACTCTGAGGGTGCATTATTTATGTATTGTCATGACATGTTCCGCTATCCTTTTCATCCACAAACAACATCCACCGGGTATAGTAAATACGGGTGATCCCAAAGGATGGATGGTGCCCCCTTCGGAGAGAAAGTACACATGCCTACATCACACAGGAACCTCACATACACTTGATTTTTTGGTATCATAGATAACTCTGGGGTCCGTCCGTCTTTCCAATGATACCCAAATGAGTCTCAACATGCCTAGCATTACGTCACAATGACGTCATAAAGTTCTCATGTCAGCAAAACTGCATTTCCATAGACACACACGTGAAAAATTCAATTTGTTTCGATTTTCGCCAAAAAGGTTAGGAAAATCAGATTTCAATGCTTTTTTTGACTCCTACTTGATGGGAATGACTAGTTTTATATAATGACAGCATTTTAGAGCTATAAATAAGTTTGTTGAGTTGCTAAAATGGCGAAATATCAATTTTCCCCCCATATTCAGTTTTTCGGACTCCCCTCAACATATGACGTCATGGTGACGTCATAATGATGTGGATGTTGTACTTAATTCGGACCAATGGAAATAAGAAACTCTAAGCATCCTTTGGTACCAAATTAGAGGAATCGGGTGTTTCAGTAACAAAATCACAGGGGGGGTGGTAACCACCACCCCCTTAGGAGTTTTGTTACAAAAATAGGACAATCTGTCCCAAATAGGTCGTCCGATTTATGGATGGTTCTCGAATCATTTCTGAAGAAGCACAATTTCAGTTTTGGTTAACATGCTCACCTGAAAATGTATGAGTCAGCCAATACAATAAAATGTTAAAAAAAAATAATCAAATTTACAAGGTCCATTGTCCCATACCCCAGGACCATTCCCCACCTCCAGGACCATGTCCCATACTCCAGGACAGATGTCACATTCCCCATGACAATGTTCCCATACCCCAGGAAAGTGTCCCATACCCCAGGACAATGTCCACCCTCAGGACTGTCCCCTATCCCCTCCCCATGACAATGTCCCATAACCCGCCGTGTCCCCATATCCCCAGGACAAATGCCAATCACCCAGGACAAGGTCCCATAACCCAGGACATTGTCCCTACCTCCAGACATGTCCCATACTCCAGGACAATATTCCATATCCCCAGGACAATGTCCAGTAGCCTCCAGGACAATGTCCCATACCTCCAGAAAATGTCCCATATCCCAGGCAAATGTCCATATTCCTTCAGGACACATGTCCCATACCCAGACAATACTCAATCCCAGGCAATGTTCCATACCCAGGATCATGTCCCAAACCTCCAGGGAAATGTCCCCCTACCCCTCCGGACAATGTCCCCATACCTCCGGGACAATGTCCAATACCCCAGAACAATGTTTCAAATCCCCAAAACAATGTCGCCATATCCCCAGGACAATGTCCCATACCCCCAGGACAATGTCCCCATTCCCCAGGACATGTCCCATCACCCCAGGACAATGTCCAATACCCAGCCCAATGTCTTATACCCCAAGAAATGTCCCATACCCCAGGACAATTCCCATACCCCCAGGGCAATTGGCCCTCACCCAGGACAATGTCCCAATACTCCAGCAGAATATCCCATACCCAGAACATGCCATCACCCCAGAACAATGCCCATACCCCAGAACATGTCCCATACCTCCGGACATGTCCCATAACTCCAGGACCAATGCCCATACCCCAGGACAATGTCCTACCCCAGGACGTTCCCCATACCTCCCTGTATCTTGCCCCTACACTGTGCCAACATGGACAGCTCTGACCACGCCCGTGGTATGTCCACATAATTACCTCGCCCATATTCCTTCAATCCAGCTCTCCTCTGAAAACAGATTGCAATCAACAGGTCATATTGTTCAATATCACAATACCTAATTATTACTAACAAGTTCAGACAAAATTTGCATCAACACAGGAAAGTACTTTCTTGCAATGTTTACCAAGATTTTTCCCAATGAAATACAATGCACTAAATAATGTACTGACCCCAGTATAGTCCCACCCATTTTAACCTGAAATTAGCTTGAATTTAGGGGGTGGGATTATAATGGGATATGATGCTTTTCAGTAGGCCATTTGTTTGGATTGTTTCTGGCTTATAAGTGAAACAAATAGCCATTCATGTTATTTTTTAACTAGCAGTTACCATTCCAGTGTGCTTGTTATGCTATATGTATTCAAAGATAATGAAACTGACAAACTCGCGAATCTAGTGTATGAACAAAGTATTTTATCCTTGGATTTCAACTTGAAAATGGATTTAGAATCCATACTGAAGTCATTGGCTTTACGCAGGAGATTCGTAAGTATGCTGTCATGTAGTGTAAAATGGTTTTCCATTTTTGAGAAATGGGGTGGAGCACTCCCAATTACTGCATACACTTAAAGACACTATCAGTGATTTGCTAAATCAGCAAATCGAAAAAATCATCAAAAATTCGATTTTTAGCATGTACGTAACAACGTGAGGTACCTAACATCCCGCAAATGCTTAAGGACAGAAGCAACCTAATAAGGACAGAATCAGAGATTTTAGTCATTACTGTCCGAACGGACACTTACTACAACACGTAATTGAATGGAGAATCGTATCTTGGAACACTGTCGTTTTCTTCCTTTTCTGTTAATTCTACAGCTGTAAAAGGTAACTTATGAGAATTCTACACACTTATCCTTCACTTTGAAGCTATTCCTGCAAATTTCAAATATTTTTCAAATCACTGATAGTGTCTTTAAGGCCGAACCGTCACTGGAAAAAAAATGCGACAGTGCGGCTTGCAGAACTAGATATATTTTCATATATGTTGCTGTGATTTTTTAACAGCTTGAAATTATTTCCCAGAACTGAAAGCCACATAGCCCTGACCCTACACGACTCGTCCAAATGATCCCTGGACCGGGAATAATGTACTAAAATGCACCCCGACCCGGTTTCGGTTCGGTCCCATCCGGGGAATTTCGGGAATTCGGGATGCCCCGCAGGGCTCTACCTCAAAATGGACGCCTTAGGACATGTGATGTCATCGTAGACAGTCGTATAGTGAATAAGGTTGTATTGTTTTCTCATCAATGCACAAGGAACAAGGGTGTACTGAGTAACCTTAACCCCCTGAGGTCTAACACTTTCTTACAGTATTTCTGATTGGCTCATTACATGATATAACATAATATAACCTCTGAGTAACCAATCAAAATAGACCATCTATATAATCTGTACAAACCTTTAATTACCATGCATGCATGTCTCTGATTGGCCAAATACATTACATAACCCAATAACCAATAAAATTGGACGGTGCACCTCAGGGGGTTAATTTCTGCATCCTTTACAGGGCTCATACCTGGGGGTCTCAACTTTATTTTGGGTAGGTATGTGCCACTCAAATTTCAAAAATTTAGGCTCCTGAGCTAGGTTTTCCGAAAATTTTTGATTTCCCTCAATATCCAGCTATTTTTTGAGGTGTTTCGAAGAAAGTTTGGTAGAATATGGCTTTGGACATGAAAAGTAGGGTCTCTGGAATTGAAATGGTCCTAAAATGGGGGTCACCAGAACTGAAAAGGAGCCTGAAAATTATGGTCCATACTTCTTCAGCTTCTTTCAATTAAGGGAATGGTTATTTCGATTAAGAGATTTACTAGTGTGTACGCACACTTCGTTGAATTAAGAGGTGATGTGTGTTGGTTTACATACCAAGGCCATATTTCCAGTAGGCACACTTGTTTCAATCTTTGTTAGTTTTCTGTTAGTGTGGACGCACTTGTATCTTAATTAAGTGTCGTGTGTACGCACGCTTTATTAACTAATCAAGATTAATCTTTGTTGAAATAAGCAATTTTGCAGTGTGTATGGGGTCTATGATACCTTAGCTCTGGAAAGCATCTTGTAGGCTATCTCCTCCAGCCTCTCCTTTTCTTCCAATGCATCTGCAGCATTGAACTCCTGGATAAAACCTTCTGTTAGTTCTATAGGGTTTCTGTAACAAAATAAGCAAATTCAACAAAATTTTCCAAAAAATCTTATTATGAATCCTGATATGGAC
The DNA here is from genome assembly GCA_023653785.1 of Ophioderma brevispina. NCBI lineage: Eukaryota > Metazoa > Echinodermata > Ophiuroidea > Amphilepidida > Ophiodermatidae > Ophioderma > Ophioderma brevispina. Next base: position 17,981 of record JAMKCH010007069.1, read on the forward strand.
GTTGTGCAGGTTCCCATGTAGCTTCCTTTTGTAAGGTACAATATTAAATTGGTAGTACAATTTTTAGGGCTCCACACTGGTGAAATAGATCCATTTTGAATGATAATGCATCAATACAACTCTATAACGGGAGTTCTCAATTACATTAGCTGAAGGGCCACAGAATGCTGTCTTGAAAGTTCCCTACTTGAGGGCCAAATACACCTGAATTTCTTATGTTTCCCTTATATATTTGAGCAAGTCAAGGGCCAAAATCAATGGTTGGTGGGCCGGATTTAGCTCACGGGCCGCCTATTGAGAACCCCTACCCTATAACCTTCCCATATTACCCACTCCTCAAACATCATACTCAGCAACTTTGATGAATGCCCGCTTTGTTTACATTTTCAAATATTTCACTTTATTATCATATACACATTAGGGAAGAAAGCCAAGTTTTAGAAGCAGGAGGAAACCGGAGTACCCGGAGAAAACCTGCGAGGCCGAGTATGGACTGGAAACCAAATGCACATGAAATTGCAAGCCCGACCGAGGGTCAAACCTGGGACCACAGTAGTGCGAAGTGAGGGGAAGACCCACTGCGCTAACCCAACCGCCCTCTAGGCCATTGGAAGAATATAGATATATAGATATATTTTACACAGAGATATCATACCCAATACAGATAGGGACATAACACAAAATTGGGCAAATTGACCCAACTTTGTTTCAGGACACTTAGCCCATAGCGCCAATGTGCGGCCAAAACTTTGCAATCCAAAACAGATTTTTGCTTCAATATGGTTGATCACATATGAAATGGATAAGGGTATAAGGCTCGTGCTTCTAAACCCAGGGGCATTCGGTGACAGAGGACTACAAAAAATACGGGTCTTTGGGTGAGAGACATCCAAAATGACCCAAAATAGGGGGGTTCTTCGGGTGACAAATTTGCAAAATTTTCCCCAAAATGGGGTCCTTTAAGAAAATTTTGCAAAAATTTAATCCAAAATAGGGGCCTTTGGGGGGAAATTTACAAAATTTTACCCCAAAATAGGGGTCTTTGGGTGAAAATTGCCACAAAAATATGGGGTCTTTGGGTGACATTTTCAAAATATATGGGGTCTTTGGGTGACAGCGATGCTGAAAATGGGGGTCTTAACAGCCTTATATAAGCGTCACCTCCAAGATGGGAGTGCCCCCCTGGGATTAGATCACACCTGAAGTGAATAAACCGAATATGCCATCTTTATATATTAAGATAATGATTTAGTGCATGACAGAAAATTGAAGCATGGTTTTTTATATTGATGATAATGCTAGCAGGCAAGTTCAAAACAGGATTTGGGGTTTGCTTTTGTACTTGTTTGTCCAACAAAACCATCAAAACATTCTCGGTCGTAAGTGGCCAACAACTGATCCTAGTGCAATTTGAGGAGAAGAAAGAAAATTAGTATCCTCAAAAAAAATTCCTGTCCTTTAAGTTTATAGGTCCCTGGTGGGGTCTAGGGGAAGGAGCCCCAGTGGGGGTTTCCAGGGTTTTGCGAAAAGTCCCTGGAAAATTTATGCATTTTTTCGCAATAATTGCACCTTATTGCATCCCCTCTCTTTTTTCTTAGACCAGGGGGGTGTGTGCTCCCTCCACAAGCACCCTGGGCTATGCACATGCTATCTCACTTGTTACAAAAAAACAACATATAAACATTAAATAAAAAAAGAAAAATTTTATAATTTAAATCTTACCTTGTAGTCAATGGCACCCTCGGTGTCTTGGAATTCTGACATAAGTTTGTTTTATCAATCTCTCCTGCAACTCATCCCGCTGACTCTGAGAGATGATGCCAAACTTGTGAACGATGGGCACTTTGGTGATTGGAATCTTCAAGCTCTTGTGTTTGTAGTCTATTTTTTCCTGATTAATTTAAAGTAACAAGATTGTACTTTGGATGAACAAGTGTGGTGGATTCATGGAAGCTTGCATTTTCTTCCTGCATTTTTGGTGTCTCCATGTGTGGGCATGAGTTGTGTCCATGTGTGTGTGTGTTGTCTCTCTATTTCGATTTCCAGGGCCGGTAAAAAATATCCTGACAATCATCCGACTGACTTGGAGTAAGAAATAGTATCTGGCATGAAAAAAAAAAATGCCAAGAGTCTCCATTTCTATCTCTCTCTATTCTCTCGATCAAGGTCAGTGACGTCAACAAGTTCACACAGATATTTACCGTGTGCATTTTTGCACCGTCTTATATTTTTTTTTTTCACTACACATGGGTATGGCAGGAGTGCCTGAGTCAACACCTGCGTTTTAATGATGAGGCTAATGCCTTAAATTCAACTGACATGACTGACTCAAGGAAGGTAGAAGCAGTATAGGGAGTTAGGCGGTAGCTAGAGCCAGATATTTTGTCTAAGGTTCAATTCTCAAAAGGTACCATATTGTTTTTCAAATGAAACTGAAACAAAATGCAAATTCTTCAATCAATGCATTCTAATACGTGTTACATAATTGAGAGTATTGTCTAACCACAGAAGGGGGGGTTTTTTTCAAACAATTTTAAGGCCCCTAAAAGGGGGAACATACAATTTTCCAACCTTTAAAAACTTTTTAAAAGGATTCAATTTTGGGTCCATGTCCAAAGCTTCCAACTTTTCCAACCCCCTCAATGTATTTATGAACACTCCCTTAATCTCGATATTTGTCAATCCTTTTCATCCCTCAAGTTGTTAAGTAAAGGGCATGTTTATAGTAGCATCATCCCCATAACCCCAGATTTTTACCGAATGGTCAAAAATGCTGTTATCGGAAGAAAGCTTACTATTTTTCTCATTTACCTTGTGGACCATCGTTTGTCAAATTAAGGGCACTGAATGAACAGCACAAAATTTTGAACAATCGGCTTGGTCGGAATTAATGTGCCATAAATTGCCCAATATTTTGCACGACAAGAGACGTGAGTGGGCAAAAAGGTCCACCTTTTGCTAATTTTTGTGATAAAAAGGTCACAAATATTTAAGAATTAAAAATGACAGAAAAGTCACTTTTCATGATGAGATGTTCAAAAAGTCCAAAATAAAAAAGGACAATTTTAGGAGGGTTAGGTCACTTTTGCCAAAAAAAAAAGGTCTCCACTTTTGAAGACCCCGCCCCCAAAAAAATCCTGCCTTACGGCCCTGGGAACATTGTTAACCCTGAGATTCTGAGTATCGTTTTGGAGGGTAACTAATTTGCAAATTTGACATATGTAAAGTATACATTTCAAAAAGTAAAGGGATGATGGTCTGATTTTGGAATTCAGTTAGTGTAAATTTCCTTGTTTTGAGCCCCCAGAAAATACTAACAATAACAAAATTTTGCCCCAAAAATTTTCAGACAGCTTAACAAAAACAATTTCAACTCTCATGATTCTTATGCTATTTTTCATAAAGGTAAACAAGACAATTTGTCAAGGAAACCGTTTCTCATTTTTTTGGAGATTACTTTTCGAATATAAGAAAAGTGTTAAAAAAGGTGGATTCTGTGATTATTACTTCTTTCTCCAAAATTTGGGGGTACATATTGGAGAATATCTTTGGAAATCGAAAAAAAAAAATTAAAAGTTGAGAAAAAGGTTCCTAGAGTAGACCGAGTGCTATCGTCGGAAGTTAAACAATATCTTTAGCCGTGATTATTTTGGAGTTAACTTGTCTGAAAATTGCAAATTGCAAAAATTTGAAACATTAAGAAAATCTGTGTGTTGTAAAAAAGTTATTTTCACACCATTTCAGCCATCTCATTTTCGTGAAAACTTTATTCTTTGACCTTCAAACTTGAGTATGTTAAATGCTATTGCAAGTGAGGGAATGCATCTTATGACATCAATATCAAACATCTTTTTCTCTAACTTCCAGATAATCAGAAGAAAACAAATTCATGGGTAAGTAAAAGTACACTTTGCAAGTAATTTCCACTCATTTTTTCCCCAAGAGCAAAGACCCGTGAGTGGTCAAATTGTCAGAGTCATCAAAATGAAAAATGAAAGGGTCAAAATTTTATTATTGAAAATTGAAGTGTCAAAAATTTTTGTACCGTTGTTTTACACCGGGGCGTTACCAGAGTCAAAGGCATGTGCCTTAACCGCAGGCATTACTCTTTCTAAGTAAGCCTTTATTTAATTTGTAAAAAGATGGGAATGACCTTTTAATTCATAAATGATGAATGACCCTTTAATTAGTAAATGAAGCCCGTTAAATGGCAAAGGAATTACCCCTTTAATTGGTAAATGAAGGAATGACCTAATTGGTAAAGGAATGACCCTTTATTGGTAAATGAATGTAAATGAAGAAATACCCTTTGTAGATAATAAGTGATGCTACTTATGATTGCGACTCCGCGAAATTAGTAGTGGGGGGAATCTTTCAAAGCCGACTCAGCTTGATCTTGGAGACCTTTTGATGTGCAAAGTGCAGCGGGTCAAAAGGACTTGCGACTACAGGAATTTAGAGTATTGCGAAAGGAAATCCGACTTCGCGCTTCCGGCGACTTTTGAGATGCTATGTTCAAAAAAGCGCGGGTCAAATGACTCTCGACAAATTTTTCTCGCGGGTCAGAATGAAAAGTCAAGACCATGACCCGGAACTCGGTCCCTGAAATCCAATGCTTGTTTACATTGTCAAATATTATTTTTTGTTTTTCCACCAATATGTTTTTGCAAGACCCATGTTGCTTTTTGTGACTTAAAATGGTCTGGTTCTGGTTACATTAGAGTAAGTATGACGCATGTACTGTTCACAAATAATAAGTCAATTACGCCATAACACACGTGGGAAGTGGGAGGTCCAATTTAATTTGTTGGAATGTTGACTCCTCCCAAGTGATCTAGAGGGATGATTTAAAGGCACTTGGAGTCTTTGCTTGAACGACTTGAGGTGGCAGGTTTGTTCCAAAGTTCGAAAGGTCTGGGAAAAATGAAATTGTGCCACAAGTTCAATCTGGCTGAACATTCCAGTAATAGGATGTTTTAAATTGTCAAAACATACAGGACAGGTAGGATTTGTTTGCGGGATAACCTTTGTGGTAATGAATGAAAGAACACATGTTGATGTTAAAAATGTGCAAAAATCAGAAATTTGTATAAAACAAATAGCACTACCTGAACACTGTCTTTTAATACTCAGCCGGGAGGCTCAGGTACTATTATGTGATTTGTCTGTAATCAAATCCGAGACGAGTTCTGTAAAATGCTGTGTGTTGACTGTGATGCACAGCTGCACTAACCTAGGTAGTAACAAGGCATCCGATTCCTAGTAACATAAAATTAGCACGATTGGTAAAATCAGCAGAGGTCATTGTACTTTTGTTGGTTCTTTATCCCCTTCCCTCTCCCCGGTTATTTCCTATCTTTGTTCTATTTTTTGTGCGTGCTACGCTAGGTGCAAATACTCCTGCGATCGGGCGCAGGGCGACGCATGTCAGAGTGATCCAGACCATAATAGACCAAGCCAGGCTAAGGCTAGCCTAGCTAGCCCACACGCGCGGTTGTTCATGCTTCGTTCAACTTAAAGGGGATTTCGTGATCCACAGCCGCGTCCCCCTGACTTACTGCAAGAAAGTTGAGATTTCACATCATCTGAAACGTTAACATTAGTAATCATGTGTGCCAAATCTTTACGGCCAAATCGCTGTCTGTAAGAAATTTGCAATTAAACGGACAGAAATTATGCCACAGTGGCCTTTATGGGACAGTGGAAATGAGCATTTGCTCATTCACACAAAACCGCAAGGTCGGGAACAGCTAAGAAGTTGTGAAATGCTTTTCTCAAGGAATATAGTGACAATGAATAAAACTGAGGTGCTGGAATACGAAATGCACCTTTAAGCGTTTTCCCGCTACAATGCATGAATAGCCACTGCTATCTACGCTACAAATTTACAAAAGTTGTAAAAGGCAGTCTACGGACATACGATCAGCGTATGTGAAAGAGATATGCCGGAGCGCGCGGTTGGCCCTATAGCTCATTTCAGTAGCGTTGATGTTCATCCGTCCCTACCTCAGTCAGAGCAGCGGCTATCGTACATGCATAGTGGAAAACACCAGGGATCCTAACAAATCAGGAAAGGCTACTCGATCAAGAGAGTGGAGCCTCTGGAGGGTATACTGCCATGACTTCAGTAGCTAAGGGCAAAAGCTAGGGCGCTTATCGATCACCGGTTCGTATGTGGCGCTTAGGATGAAATTGAGCTTGTCCATGCTACGTCATCTCAGTCTCGACACGGGGTAACTAATGAGTAATGTCAAACTGCATAAATTATTAGATAGGAGTCTATATAGTATTAGGTAGATTATCGAAATGGGTGGCGTAGTATCACTATCGATATCGCGTTTGTTGAACACAGTGTCATCCGCCGGAAACACAGTGTTCCAATCCTGCATTTTATAAAGTTACAATGGCAAACAGCACAGAAATTCATTGTTTGAAAATCGATGAACAACACAAAATTCTGCAGGCACAGGCAAACGTTTTACTATGCACTGGAGCGGGGGGGAAAAAAAGGTACATGCATTGTGCAGTTTGTAAAACTCCTTCTAAATCGAACAATGCTGAAACACCTGGTATATACTATGAGGCTGAGCAAAAGCCTAGCCTTGCCCAAGGTTTTGTCAGTCCTCACTTCAGCACTACTCAGATGATGGGCTCGGTCATCAGCCTCCCTGTGTGGCCTGGGAATCTGTACAACAGGAGTATACTGAAATGAAATTTTCGGGATGTCAGACGAGTCATTTTGATTTCAATTTACAGGAATTCACCATCATTTCGAGATGCCGACATTACAATAAGTCCAAATTGTGTAGCAGGAATCCCGACAAGAATATCTCCAAAGTACAGACTTAATATGTATTTTCACTGAAAAGAACAGAATTGCAGGAGATAAGTAACATTACACAAGTACAAGTAGGTGGCATGATAATACTGCGGCCATTAGGTTTATTTTTCTTCGTGAATTATTGACTTCCGGCGCAGCACTGCGTGTCGACAAGTATATGAATACAGGCTTTGATTGCTACGGCTTTTCAATGCATTATTGCGCCTGTACGTCGGCGACGACCAATGTCAAAAAACGACGTCAAGGCCTAACTAAGCCTAAGGTTCCCTGACAGTACTACTAGGGAAAATCACGACCGGCCCGCCCTAATTGCCAAAAAAAGCTACGTACAGCGCGGAGCAGGTCCTTGTGAAACCCTAACCTGCCTCGAATTCTGTTTTTATTTCTTGCACTTCCATAGGTCCACTTGCACTAAAACCTCAAATTTAACATTTTGTGTCTGTCAATGTTGTCTATCGGTCTATTTACTCACTTGTTGATGTTACAGCGCCATATTGTTTTTCAGCACACCATGGAAATTGGACAGTGAACCATTAGAAGCGTTTGTATATTATCAGCACTTAGTATTGACAAATCGTGCAATGCGTACAAGCAATCGGTAAAATATGGTCAAAGGCACTGATCTCTGGTCAAAGGTCAAATTTCTGTAAGGTCAAAGGTGACAGCACAGCTGACGTCCGGTTGACATCATAATCGCTGGAAATATCAACAAAGGCATCTCGTGTTTGTAACATCGTCCTGCTCGGCGCCGCGTCTATACTGTTGCGAAAAGAGATTGGGATTGTCTGGCCATTGCACAAAGGCACCGACATAATGGGGAGGTAATGGGAGGCATGTGCGACGATTACAATTTCAAGTCTCAACTTCAAGAAATATTTTGATTTGCCTACGCAGTACGCAGTTAAAAAATCAGAGTACCTGTCAACTGGCTGGGTCTGAGTCTGACTGAGATCTCATTTCAGACAGATGCCATGGTATGACTGAGCGCGTCAAGTTACAGCTAAAAATGAGTTTTCGATTTCACGGATACTGTGATACTGGCTGAATCTTACAGAATTGCCAGAGAGAAATCAACCAGAGCAGCTAGTGTAGTCAGCGGCAAATGGATTGGCACCCTAATTCACCGTATCTCCAAGGGATCTAGACATTTCAAAGGAATCGTTTATAGAGTCAAAAGAGATGCAATGGAACACAGAACAAGACTTTGAAAGAGTAACTATTCCCATTCACTTGGCAGGAGACCGATTGTCCGTGGTGTGTGGTTCAGAATTGAACTTAAGCATTCAAGCCTTGTACCTTTATCTTGGCCAAGCACAAGTTGCTTTTTCATCATGCACAACCTTCATATGTAATGATGACCAGATGGTGACCAGCGGATTCAAACCGAATCAACGTCCCGGTTATGCCACAAACTACATAGGGGGGGCGTGGCGGATTGTTGAATGACAAAACGAACTGCTTGTTGTCCAGGAAAAGGATTCAATATGAGCAAAAATGCAACATTGGAAGTTACCAGGAGGACATGCTGCCCCCTGGGGAAGATTTGGCCGAAACAGCAAGAAGAGAAGTCCTTGAGGAGACTGGAATCCAAACAGAATTTGTGTCCGTCATCTGTTTCAGACACCAGCACAACTACCGCTTTGGTCAATCGGACATGTATTTCGTATGTCACTTAAGACCAATTTCAAATGATATTGTAGCTTGCCCTCATGAAATTGCAGAATGTATGTGGATGGATCTTGACTCTTACATGGCCAATCCTAATGTAACGCCAATGAATCGTTACATTGTTGAGTGCTTTCAAAATAGTTTCGCAGGTCAAACCAGCCTTCAGCCAAGGATGAAGAACACATATGGTTCACGCAAGAACTACATATACTCTGTGCATCCAATTCAAAATGGATTGCATAAGTGATGCATAATATTTCTTGGAACAAAATTGATTGAACCTGTGCAAGTCTCATTGACTTAAGATGGGAATGTATAAAATTTAGTCAAAGTGTTGAATGAAGAAGCTTCTACATTTTATTTGAAAAAAAATACTATATGAAGGAGTGTGGCATTATGCTGTAATAATAACTATGGGCATGATTTTGTGAGCCATAGTTTTGACCTCCAACTACTCTTAAAAATATCATAAACCGTTGTGTAGTATGTATTTGCAGATTGGTCTTCTGTAAGAAATTTGACATTTTGCATTTGTGTTCATAAATGGACAGAAATCACAACACAGATGCCTGTAGGACAATGTGATAAGAGCATTTTGTTAAACACCAAGACACAATTTGAATTAAAGGCACTATCAGTGATTTGCAAAATCAGAAAATCGAAAAAATCATCAAAAATCAGATTTTTGCATGTCTATAACAATTACAGGTACCCCAACATATTCTACAAATGATAGGGCCAGAAGCAAACTAATAAGGACAAAATCGGATATATTAGTCATTATTGTCCGTTCGGACACTTACTACAACACGTAACTGAATAGAGAGTCATATCTTTGAACACTGCAGTTTGCTTCCTTTTCTGTCAATTCTTCAGTTGAAGAAAATAACTTATGAGGTTCTACGAACTTGTACTTCACTTTTAAACCATCTCTGCAAATTTCAAATATTTTGACTCTTTCGGATGAATCACTGATAGTGTCTTTAATGCAAAATTGGAAAATGTTCCCCCCCCCAAAAAAAATACTGAATCATGCACACAAAACAGAAGGTGGTGGCATCACAAAATGCACCTGTAATTGTCACCAGTATTGTATTATCTACTATATGTGTTGCTTGGTTAATTTATGAAATGAAGTTTGTGCAGCTTTGTTCGTGTACATGTCCAGCTTGTTGTAAAATTAGGGTGACCAGCCCTGTGTTTGTTTATGGTTGGAAACTTACTATTTTACATATTTCTTTTTTTTTTATTATTACTAGCGGGAGGCCCGCGCTTCGCGCGGGCTCCCGCTAGTTGAGTGAACCGGGAGCGATCACTGAAACTGAAGCGATAACACACTATGGCGAGACCACCGCAACCAAATACGTTTCCGTGTTAAACTTTTTTTCTCAAAAGTACTCCTCTTGGTGTAACCCGTAGTTCCCTTCATATACACATGCATTTTTCTTATAACTCCTCAAACTCCCGTATAAAGTTCTCGCCATCCTGCAGTTTGTACACACACCCCCTTCAATTACCACAACATCCCGCAATCGTATTTTATTTCCCGTAATTTCCAGCATATCATGTAGCTTAGGCCTATGATGTTCTTATTTTCTAAATGCTAAACTGTAAATATTTCATCCTGTAACTTTCCCTATATTTTAATTTTCTTCTCAAACTACTCCCGTATCCTAACCCGTAATTCCCATCATACATACGACAATCAAAGCGAAATAACATGCTGTGTTATTGACCCCACACTATCTGCACTATTAATAAAGCTGCTATTATTTTGCGTGGCGAATATAGCGTCTCACGCGTAACCGCCCGTCGATATAGCGTCTCATGCGTAAGCGCTCCTCACAACGCGCAACGCGTACGCACTGGTTAATAACGGTTATAAACAAATGGGTGATTTTGCTTAGCAACCGACCAAATTTTCACTGATTTTTCAGCCATTTTTGAACCGATTTCGTCCGAAAATAATTTCGAACCCGTCCGGTATCCTCATGCACCTTTCCTGTGAATTTGGCGCAATTAGACCAAAACTGACGGAGCCTTTTATTAACATACATACATACATACCCACAACATTAGCCAAATTATAGTATGATTTACTGATTTGAACCAGCTTGAATTGGTAGCTGTCAACTATGATATATTTTGGATTTCTTCCAATAAATTGCATTGTTACTTTTAGCCATATAGATGTTAACCAATATGCTGCAAAGCAAAGTCTTTAAAAACCCACCAAATGTCTATCAACCAAATAATTTTCTTCTAACTTTGTACAGAGTGTGAGAGATTTGTGTGTGTTTTTTTATGTTTTTTGGTCCTATTCAACAATGTACATGTATGTATTGTTACTAATCCACAGCATTTGTTGATGACCATACTGATCAGCTCTGAGGCAGTGTATAATTACACAAATTTGACACATTTTCATTATGGATAGGCACTGAAAACAATGATTTAAAATGCATGGAAAATGGGATTCTAAACACAGATTCTCCCAGACCCTATCTTTATCTTGTATGGATTTTAGCCCTGAAGTCTAAAACCTTTTGTACATCTTCTTTTGATTGACTCATTACTTGATAACCTCTGAATAATCAAAATATATGTATATTCACCTTTGAAGATACATGAGAACTAAAATTCCCATTTTGGGTAAGTGACATTTTTTCATCTTTATGTCACTATGTAATCAAAGAAACCTCCACCAAATTAAAATTCATTCAGATGCTATGAATAGGCCACTGTGAGCTTTAAAAATTGTACATGAAGCCAATCTGATGTTGTGTTATTTTGTCAAAACACTAAACTGATGATCTTTGCCCAAGTTGCAAAGGGGCAAAGATCATCTTGGGAAAACAAATCTCCAAGAGGTAATGTTAGGTTAGGCAAACAATTTTTCAAGAAATACTGGTCAATCAAAGTCATGCTAATTGACCTGAAAATTTATTCCAATACACAATAGCTAAACATGACACATATTCAGAACTTGTGGTTTGGTTTGAAGGACAGTGTATTGTTGTAAGTTCAAGCCTTTATAACCTGTTAATATGAAGTGCTACTGGGTTGTTTTCTTACCAACATGTGGCACAATTAACTTAGATAGCTCAGACAAAGCTCTCTTTCCTCTTTCAATTACAAAGGTGTCAACATGGGAAAGCCAGATGGCATTTTTTTTCAATAGCAAACTAATTGAACTAAAGTAAAGTATTGACATGTAATGTAACCAGAAATATAAATGCTTGAACTTACAACAATACACTGTCCTTAAAATACACATACCCACAAGCTCTGGGTCATGTTTTGCTTATTCTGTGTATTGTCTTGCTGCCCCTGAAATGAATTAGTAAAATTTAAATTTCCTACCAGTTAGGTTTACCTTATTGAAATCTCATAATAACATCTCTTGGAGAATTACTGACAAAATCACAGCATCATTTTTTGTGTTTTGTAAAAAAAAGTACAGATTGAAGTTTGTTTTTTTTTGGCATTTTTGTCTTTTTGTTTGTTGGTTACTCAGAGGTTATATCATGTGATATCAAGCCAAACAGAACTGTTGGAAAGGTGGTTGACAGTGACCTCAGGGGTTAATTTGAATTGGCATTCTTGATTTCAATTTTCAAAACTTCATCACAAACATGATATCCCATTAAAATTTCAATTTAGTCCTATTATCTATACTAATTACTATTTTCCCAGAGTTTATTTGTCCACCAATTAATGCACGTATCTTCACCCTGTGTAATGTGTCCCACTTAAAGGTGCAACGAGAGATTTCAGATAACAGGTGTCCCTAAAAAATATGAAAATTCTGATTTTTTGCACTGGTGTAAAGATTTCTATCAAAAATACCCCCATCTGAAAGGATTAAGCTGAGAACTGTTTCTTTGGTACCAAAAGTGTGAAGTTCTATTTTCCTATAGGAGCAAATTTATACAAAATTCAGCCTATGTTTTCTATCAATTGAAATATAAGCATGTATATACAAATCGCCTTTTGTTTTCATTTTAAGTTATTTCTGTAGCCAAATAAAAGGTAGGGAATCTATTGCATGCCTTATGAAATCATTACATATCACAGAAAATATGGACGACTTGAAATCTCTTGTTGCACCTTTAAAACGCTTCTTTGATAGCAAACACAAAACCAAAGAGCAATTTTTGACCTCCATGTATGAACATCAGGGGCAGATTTGAGTGGGCGCCGGGTGCTGCACAGGGTGTCAGCGCCCTGTAGCTAGAAAGTGACTCTTTGCTGCACATGGCGCTGGGTGCCCTGTAGATCTACATTGTAGAAAAATGACATTTGTGTGCGCTGCCATAGCACTAACACAATATATTGCCGTGTTCTTTAGTGTTTGAAAACAATTTTCCAAAATAAAATTTCTAAATGGAAGTTGATGGACTCATTGAACTGGCTATTAATATTATTTTTTTAAATTGTGTGCATCAACCAAAATAAAACACAATTTCAAATTGACACACTCTTCGGTATTTTTGCATACATGTACAACATGGTGAATCTCTTCAATTCAGGCTTCGTTAGTCTTCAAAACTATGTATCAGAAAAGGTTACTGGAGGTTCAATACAAATACAATGTGTTGTTTATTACAAATTTGTCTTTAGCATAACTGGAAGTCAATAATATTTCCGGAGGGTCTGTAGGCTGATTTTTCATTGGTAGAGGTCCTTTTCATTGTTGAGACTTATTTACATTATTAGAGTATCACTTCCATTGTTTAAACCAACACAAAGGAATGACCCTTTGACCAGATGTGATTACCAGAAACCACCATGCAAGGACAATGCATGCTATGTCCCAGTCATAAAGTGTACATTAAATTAAAGGTTGTCTGTGAATTGCACATCGTACATTTTGCCTACTGTATAGATCATTATTTTTGCACTTTTTTTTTTTGATTTTCAGTTGAACAAAAATATGTGAATTGCTATTTCACAGAACTATGTTGTGTTACATTTTTTGTGTCTCTTTAAATTGTTATCTGCGCTTCTTATACTGCTATCGTACATGTATGTACTCACTGCTACATGTCATGTACATGTACATTGTAGAGTACTTGGTAAATTAGCCCAGGGGGGTACTCTGATTTGGTTTGGGGATGTGCGGCTGATGAGGACTCGAAACCCTTAACCACATTGGTCATTTGGTAGAAAATGGCACCCATGTCTAAGGATTTCTCATGGGAAAAAAATGACCCAGGAGTAGGACATGCCCATATACCTTTAGTATGTTTTTTTTTTTTTTTTTTTTTTTTTTTTTTTTTTTTTTTTTTTTTTTTTTTTTTATCATTCACAAAATTTTGCAAAATAAGTTTCTTGCATAAAATAAGTTTGTCAATTATCAGGCATGCATTTAGAGTTCCTCTAAAAAAAGTTGAAATTATTTTTCTTCTCTTTCACTAAGTTTTGTTTTCATGGTCATGCCAAGTTAGATGTAAATACATACATACATTAGAGGGGCAACAAGAAATTTTTGAGGCACCCAAATATTGTATCATAGTAGTAATTTCATAGATTAGATACTCAATAGATTTCTTATTTTCTTACCTTGTATTTGGCTACAGAAATGTCTTAAAAGAGAGAAAAAAGGTTATTTTGATTTGCTTAGATTTCAATATAAAACATAGGCTGAATTTCTTTGCTCATACAAAATTAGAAATTTCACAAATTTTGTACTGGTCAAAGAAACATTTCTCAGCTTAATCCTTTCAGATGGGGATATTTTTTATGGATAGCTTTCCATCAGAGCAAAAATCTGTACTTTCGATTTTTTTTTTTGGACACCTGATACGTGAAATCTCTCGTTGCACCCTTAAGTTAAAAACCTGGTTACAATGTGTCTATGATGCAGGGTTATTTGGCCTCACACCACTCAGGAAATATCATTATTTCATTAAAACCAAAAATACCTCATTTCACATGCCCTCATTTTTTCTTGATGTTGTTTTGATGAACTAAAATTAAAGCACCCTATCAAAGGGTGGTTCAGCTGAATAATCTACAAGTTGAGGTAACAATTTTTGTAAATTAGAATTGGGGATCCCCGATTTTAATTGGATAACCTGACCATATTGTTAAAAGTGTTGCAGTGCTTGTCAGTGTTATTGGATGTTTGAATCAGTGTGGTCTTTGGCAATGTAAATGGACAATAATGTTGAAAACAAAGAAATACATAATTACTTGCGACAGGGATTGGACATGTTTTGTTCCAATTAGACAGGGCTGAAGTTCTTTGTGAGGGTCAAACCCCTCAATCTACATCTGCCCTCCCCACAAAGACCACGCTGGTGTGAATGGTCAATTTTATCATAAGATACATGTATTTGCACTTTCTTTTACACTTAAAGGTGGATGGCCCGATTTAAGTATATAATGTTTTCATCTTGATAGAGTGGCCTTCACCCCAAAACCCTATCTGTAAAGTTTCACGCCGATATTTCAACCCGTTTTGATGTGAGAGCTAAAAATGTGATTTTGTAATCCCCATAGAGTACTGTGTAAAATTTAATATTGGTCACCAAAAGTGAGGCACAATTTTCGCTCAATCCATCCAAACCAAACCAAAATTTCCTTTAGCCTAAGATTTCACAGAGTAAAATAGAAAAAATTGCTTTCTTCTGATTAGCCAAATGTTGACCACTTCCGGTAATCTAGGGTCCCTGGGGACAGGCTATTAGCGATCGGGCCCATGGACCTTTAATAATCTATATGGAAATACTGTATATTTTTGTAGAGATATTCTCAAGTAGTCAAAAGTGCCAATGCAGTGTGATCAGACTGGGATTTTCGATATAGCCACATAATATTATTCATATTATGCTTTTTGCCATATTATACTGGTCACTGGAACCAGTGTTATAAACCACAAGTAATCCTCTTTTGTGGATTAGAGGCTGTAGTCTATAAAAGGTCCTAATCAATGGATATACATGTATTTCTGTATTGATCGTATGGTTTGAATATTTAAAAAAAGTAAACAATTATAATATTTTCTTGCACATCAAAATATTTCATAATTTTTCATATTACTATTAAGAAATGAGGCTAAGGCCCCATAAAAAATTTTTTTTTTTTTTAATTTTTTATATCATTTTGAAATTTGATGAGGAGAGGGACCTTTTTTTTTTTGACCCTCGATTGAACTATACAATTCGTGACACGTAATCGGATGTTGATTGTAAGTGGCGGGAAATTCACAACCTTGGCAGTGTATATATCATGACCATGTCCCCTGCTATTTATTTACCGGTTGCTGGGAATAATTCCCTATTACATACACTTCTATTGCAAATATTACCAAGAATGCATTCCAATAGTTTGTAATATAGAAAATATAATACATATTACAAGAAAAAAAAATCATGTGATTTTCTCCATACGTTCACTTCTTATTTTTTGCTTCGATCACCCCTGAAAGAACCGGTTAAACGGGAAAGAGCAACCCCTGGGGCATTGATGCATGGGTGCAGTGGCATAACCAGATGGGGCTGCAGCTGCCCCCCCAAATCCCCCCCCCCCCCCCCCCCCCATGGGGAATCTTGTTCCCCCTCTTGCCCCCCTGAAAAATTAATGATTTTCTGCACACAGTGCCAATTTAACATTGAAACCACATATCCCTATACTATAGTAACAAATTCTAATATTGCCTAAGGGGGGCGATTTAGCACCGGGCGCATTGTAGATGTATAAGAATGGCCTTTTTAAACGCAACGGGTGCTGGAGACTGATTCTACACACTGGCACTGATGCCTTACCACCGAACACCGAACGTACGAAGCTATAGTAAGTCGGACCCCCTCCCCCTTCAGAATTTCGATCCGACTGGGAAAATAGTTCTCTATTGAGAAATTCGGATCCGCACATGATGCTTGCCCCCCTGAAAATGGGTCCCCCCCCCCACCCGAAAACTAAAGCTGGTTATGCCACTGATGGGGTGTAATGGTGTTTAGTATATTACCCTACTTAACTTAGCTGTTTCCAATAGCCTTTTCATAGGAAGAATGTTTACCTCATGCAAAATGACTCAACAAATCTTAGAATTCAACATGTGAAAATCCCTGAAAATCACTAAATTTAGTAAAAATTGGATAATTTATTTCCCCAATTTGGCAACACTATTTATGAAACAAAATCATTTGACCAGGTTTTAAATTTGAATCCTCTACTGTGTCGGGAAAGGGTCGAAACACCGATTTTTGCGTATTTCCGCATTTTTCCAAGGATTGTAAACAGGCTAGTCAACCCAAAAAACTGACTACTCTTCGCGTGCAACAACCAGACTACAAAAATCACTTTCAATAAGATGTCGGTACTTTTTGCCTGGGATATTATCTGTTCAACTATAATAATATCTATAATCTGTGTTGTGGTATCTTTTGCCCACTTGTGTAATTAAATAAAATGCGACTTTGGCTAAAGTCGGGAGAAAAACACCGAAAGTCGGGAGAAAAAAAAAGTCGGGAGAAAAGTGGACCTTAGAAACTATCATTTTTTTTCCCACTGTTTCATAATGAAAACTTAAAAACGTTTTGGTCACAGAGTGGATTGATGCTTTATGAAATGTTTCTTCTTTGGTTCCAAATGGAGTAGGATAAGAATTCACTCTTGAGGAAATTATCCAAAAAAAAAAAAAGAAATTGATTCGGCACCTAAATTCCAACGTCGGGCGGGGATGTGATCAAAAATATTTTTATGGGGTCGGGGCCTAATAAAGGCAGTTATCAATTCCATGTCAAACAAAATAAATAATTGCTACAGACTTTGCGTCAAGCACGTCAAAAGCTCATGTACGTGACTAAGTTTGTTGTGTGTGAAATGTTGGTCATAAACTCTCAACCTCTCATCAAAATATATTACCTAGTTTTTTCAAAATTGATCACAAAATGTACTTTTTCTTTTAGTACAGAATACATGGCAATGGTAAACATTTCATCAAGTTTATCGAATTTCTTTTCTACACTTGACTACTCATTTGCAAAAGTGTAATTTTTTATGTACTTTGAAAGTGGCACTTAAAACTCTTTTGGCTCAATCAATACATTATTTAAAGAGACACTGGACATATGAAAATAGTGAGGCCCTCAGATTTTTCAAAAGCTATATTTTTGCATGGTTGTAAGCTTTTCTACACAAAGCCCCCACCTGAAAATGATTAAGACAGATCATCAGCGTCCTTATGGGTAAACATACGATTTTTAAATAATTAAGGTCCGACTGCGACATTAATTCAAGCAGACGATGAAAATGGCGTTTGACACAAGAAAACGCAAGTCGTATGCATGTTTCCCACGCATGCAACACTGTTTGATTGGTCTTTAACCTTTGTGGTTTTAATATCAGTGAGTACGATCTATGATATTCATGTAATATACACATTTGTTGATCAAAGTTATGGAACACTTAAAAGTTTAGCCTACAGATTAATCGTGGATGTCTTTACAAGCTTTTAACATCCTAATCTGTTTTTTGTGTTGGGGCTGGGTGTTGGGGGTGAGTGG
The DNA here is from genome assembly GCA_023653785.1 of Ophioderma brevispina. NCBI lineage: Eukaryota > Metazoa > Echinodermata > Ophiuroidea > Amphilepidida > Ophiodermatidae > Ophioderma > Ophioderma brevispina. The sequence continues at coordinate 36,005 of JAMKCH010007069.1, forward strand.
GGTTAGGAAAAGCGGTGTGTAGGGGGGGTGGGAGGGGGGGGGGCCTGGTATTTTATTGGGGTAAAATGTATCCCGTGTTCTTCAACTGGCCTAGACTATTCAATTTAAGGGCAAATTGAAGAAATTTCATATTTGTGAAAATTGCCATGCCTACTTTGAATCTGAATACCGACTTTAAAGTTTTACAGAAAAAATGCTTCCATGTAACAGTAGTTCCAGCATATTTATGGACCATTTTTTGTGACATGTTGCGGTTTATTAAAGGTGCATTCGTGATTTCAGGTTAGGACCTTCTGTTTTTATTCTTGATCACTAGATATCCTTGAGAAAGCTTATACTTTCAAAATTTGAGCTGATCCGCTCTTGCGGTTTTGTGTTATGAGCAATTGTCGTTTCCCACGCCCATAGGTCTACTGTTCTTAATTTCTGTCCGTTTACGACAGAAAAACAAAATTGCGAAGTTCTTACGATGCGACCCGAATTTGCACGTAAGATATTGGGCACACATGAATTACTATGCTAAACGGTTCAGATGATATAAAAAATTTTTAAATAAGGAATTTTTAATTTAGGTAAGTCGGGGGGAGGGGGGGGGGGTGCGAGCTGTGGATCACGAAATTCCCCTTTAATTTTTAGAGGTTATAATAATATTAATCCTTTACTACATTTTTTTCTGTGTGCAGTCCTTATGGGAAAAGGCAAAGTAATCTTTAAAGATTACTAAAGAAAGACACTTCATGCCCAAAAATAACATAACCCCGCCATCAACGGGCTTCAAAAATGGAAATGGATGTTGAGGCAGGAAGTGCACCTTTAGATATCAAACAAAAGGTATCCTTATGTGGAATATGGAATTTGTTTTGTGTATCAAAGAATTTTACCTATCTCATCCCATTTACATAGGTATATATGTACAACCTCTTTGGTTAATTTTCCTATAGAGAGGGCCCCCTTAAACTTAATTTTAGTTTCTTGTAGCAGTGTTCCTCGGGAAAACAGTGATGAGTGATGGGTGGTTTTTGCGTTTTAATTTAAAATGACACTATAAAATATGCTGTTTTTCACCAAAAATTGAGATTACCACCCGACTTCAGCTGCAAATCAGAAAATGGTGAGGCCTTTTTTACTTTAATTTCACGGAATATACCCCTAAGATCTTTAAAATCACATGGAAGTGAAGTGGTTGATAGTTACCAAAATAGGCTACCATACATCACATTTCAACATTTCAGGATTTAAAACAGGTTAATTTAAGAAAATTGAAAATAACAAAGTTGAACCGTATCTCAAAAAGCGAGGAGGAGGGCTACGAGAATTGGATAATTTTTTTAAATGGCCTGTATGTATGATTTGCACACTGCCTTTCACCTTGTTTACCCAATGTTTTTCATAATCCGTATATAAGCAAAAACAAGCCCTACCAAGGAATACTATACTGTCTGTTGTCGCCAAAAGCAAGTTTTATCAAAGACGTTTTTTTTTTTACTCAATTTAAATGACACTTTTGAACATTAACCCCTAAATAAGTTGGACATGATAAGAAAGAACCCTTTTCTTTGCAAATCAGGGTTTTGTAACCCCTGAAAGTTTAGTGCAAGTTTTTGTCAGGGTCGCAAAAATACCCCTTTTTTGTTTTTGGTCATGATGCCCGTCTATAAATGTGTTGCTGGCATCCTCGGTTATTTCTAAAGGTTTCCTATATCATCTTAAATTGGGATAATTAAAAGGGATGCAGATTTTCTGACCAAATTATTCACTGAGCTGATTGGCGATTGTCTCAACAGCTCTGAAATAACGACAGCTGTTATTGAATTGATCCACAGTGCCATTTAAATTTGATCGTTATTAGTATGGTGATTAATTACAAATGTAGTTAGAATTATGTAATTACCCTTCTATTGTTCTCATCAACATGTCATTTAGAATAGAAGTTTGCATAATTTTTTAATCAATATTTCAACACCATTAATCAATTTTGTGGTTCCCCTGGTCCAAAAGAAATACATACTTTTCCAAGTATTTTAATTATCTCTTTAAAATTCAGATCAGAATGAATGTATTATTGTAATGTCACTTATGTTTCTACATATTGTACTTTTGATCTGGTGTGAAACATGGAGAAAACATTTCATTACCCGATGGCAGACATATTATTAATAAACTTGTTAATAATGATAAAAAAGTAATGTGCACTGAGTAAATTACATGTCAGTTTATTTGAGGGGTTGGGCAGTATTTATCACAGTTGGAAGAAGGATAAATTTTTTCCACATGATGTTCCCACATTCCTCCCTTGCCTCCCTCACAGACCTACTACATCATTTGTGCTCTTGTTTTTCTCTTGGATTGATACCATAATGTATCACCCTTCTCAGTAAATGAATTTTGGGTCTTGACTTTAAGCTCAGGAGTATATAATTTAGAGAATAAAAGTATTTATTACATCTGCCGTGTGTTCTATTGGTGGTCATTCACACACGCTAAACAGTGCATTATGTTTTAAGTCGAAGAAACAAGGCACACAAGCGAGTTGTTTTAACGCTTAAATAGTGCTAGTAACATGCAGAGGCTAAAACCATATCTTTAGTCTCATTCTTTCGACACTTATCAAAAACAGTATCATTTATTAAAATTATGGCAGATTTATCCAACTAATACCCCAAACTTTTTATTCAATGCAATCGGATCCATTGTCCGGTACCACTGTTTCTATGCACTTATGCACTGTAACCATACATGTGATAGGGTCTTATACATGGCTAGGAACGCAAAGAAACAATTGAACGTGTTTAAGAATCTCAATGGTAGGTAGTTCATACTATATTCATATTGTTGGATGGCTTTAAAGTTGTCAATGATCTAAAGCCTTTTTCCAATCATCTTTGTGACACCATCTTATGCTTATAAAATGCATTGCTATGCAAAGCATGTTCAAAAATAAACTAAATAACAAAATTAAAAAAAGCAAAAAATAAGTTTGTCTCAGAAGAACTGTGCACATTTTTTTATAAATTTGGTCTTTAGGGCTATTTTTTCAGGTTTTTGCCTCACTTGATTTTTTTTTGTTTAATTTAGAAAAAATGAAAACAGTAGGCAACAATGGCAACAACAAAAAAACAGTGCCTTTCGCATGCATTTTTTACATTTCTTTCCTTCTGAGACAACCTTTTTTTTTTGGCCTAAATATGAACACACAACACCGTTTGTCATTTTGTGACCTGTCACATCTGTAAGAAACAATGGTCAGCTGCTGTGATAGTACATCATAACCTCTTTTTGTTTGAGCCAGCCAAAATATCTTATTCCACTACAATCCTCGATAAAGGGATAATTAACCTGATTAATTCAGTAGCAAAATGTTCTGTCCTAGATCCCTGACCCCATTTCACTCTACCAAATTTGGTTATTTAGATAAGGTGGTCGTCAAAGATTTAAAATTGGAAAATATAGTTTGGGCATATAACTTTCCCCCTTTTTTTTAAACGACGAAGATTAAAATTGCTTATTCAACACAATCAATAGTGGTGTTTTTTTTATCAAACAATTGCTTGTTTTTAAATTAAAGACTCGGTATAGTGGTATACGCACACTTCAAACTAATACCCTCAGCTGTCACACAAGCAATATTCGTCGTTTGTGGGTGTAATATCTTATTGTGGACTACGGAATAATTTATACGACGGTCCCCCGTCACACGGTGAGATTATTGTAGTCGTGTCGTAGACATTTCTGACACACCAAGCATGAGGTCACAACACGGTTCGTTGCGTAAGCATGGTAAGTAAACTACGAATTTGGCGGTCACACGGCGATTTTGCCCAGTAATTACGACAGTACCACATTGTCGAAAGCGGCCCAACGACAGAAATTATCATCGTTAAGTTATTACGACAGTACTAGGGTACAACAAAACGCATGTCGTCTTAAGTGCGGTCACCCAGCCTTATTATTTTAGTACTACTGTGTACTATTGAGTAAACTACGAAACAAGCCTGGTGTGACACTCCCGTCTACGTTAACCCTCTGTGCACTACCTGCCTATCACACTATTTTAATTGGTTACTTGGCTGGCAATATCATGTAATGAGCAAGAATTTGATTGGTTACTGAGAGGGCTATCTCATGTTATGTGCTGTAATGAGCCAATCAGATAGGTTGTATCATAGGTGGTAGTGTACTGGGGGGTAAGGGCTGCATAACAGTTGGCATTCCCATGCTAGCTAGCTAGATTTCTGGTAGAGAACATCCCAACAAACAAGGAAACAATGCAATACTAATTGACCTTCATTCAGTGGCGGATCCAGAATCGGAAAAGCAGGGGCGCAAGGAATTGAGTTAAATACTGCGAGTTATCGGCAAACAGATTTATTCATGCAGAACTCTTTTGTAGGATTGTTGTTGTACCAAGTTGACCAGTATATGAAATTCCTAGCTACAACACATGTGTAAAGAGTTATGTGAACCAGTTGCAACGTGTTGTTGATAACACGCAATTTTTAACTCTGTTTGTGCCCCTGCTTTTCTGATTCTGAATCCGCCACTGTTCATTAGTTTTCAACATATGTGAACCTTTTTAATTACGAGTAATGTGGACATGTGCATGATTAACTAATCAAACGTAACAACTATTTATAAAAACTATGCATATTAACAATTACCACAACACCAGAATGCCTATCTATTGTACTAAATACCACCTGTTGTGACCACCTAGTAGTTATGGAAGGCTTTATGGAAAGGTGTGAACATCACACCTGCAACTTCTTTCTTTTGATGTGACAGGTCACATGCAAATATTTGGCCATTTTGGTGACATGCTGCAGTGGAATTTAAGGCTAAAACTGTAGATTAGGCATGCATTACAGTGTAGCAATTCTGGAGTTCTATGAATTCAATATTAATAGAAGAATTATGATTCAAAATGTATATTGTCCCTGAGCAGAAATAACTTATGTGCATTTTGACTTTTGAAATCAAAAGCTCCTACACTATGTACAAATAGGGCCCCATTTGCAAAACCTATTTGCAAAATTCAATTTCTCATCAGAACTGTGTGCAACAAAATGATAAGACATTCTGATATGATTTTTGGCTAGAGCAAATTTTTTTATTTTAAATAGCTTTAGTTCAGCTTGAATATATAGGGCATTTTAATATTGGCAGTAAATTTGCACATTGGTCTTGAAAGTGGAGTCCATTTTTCACATAGGAACTTTGGATTTGATTTGAAAGGTCAAATGCACATAAGAGGTTTTTCGTGCCCATGTAGAATCCATTCCTAAATAAGGTTATCACACCCCGTGATGTCAATTGTCTTGTGTTGTCTTGCATGGTGAAAAGTAAATTCATACTTGATCCTTAGCTGTAAATCTATACCACTAATTAACCTTATTCTTCTTCAAATTTACAAGTTAAACATTTTCTAATAAGGTTTTGTATTCATGCCACTTTGACTCATTTTTCAAATTTCCAAATTGACAGCCAGGACTATGTTTTGTGAAGTGAAATATTTGTTAAAGACGTGGTTATGAGAGTCAATCAGATAGGGGACAAGATAATGTGGCCCTTTTAGATTTCAATGTTAGGGGACAACCATAGAGCTAACAGTGGCATACCGAGGCAGTCGATCCAGAAAGGGAAAAATTCCAAAGTTGTCCTGTCAGAGGGGGGCACAATTCGTAAGTCGTCTCAAGGTTCTGCTCCAATTAAGTCTGAATTTGCATGCATAGTGTGCAAAATTGTCAAATTTTCTTTCATTTTGCCCAAATTTAGGCTCAAATTGGTCTAAATTCCCCAAAGGAGAGGGGTGAAAGTGCATATTTTGGGAGTCTTTATCGTCCCTCTCTTTCGAGCCAGAGGGGGCAACTTGATGTCCTTTGGAAGCACTGTATTGGGTATATACATTTGGATTCTTTGTTTTACTACATGATCTTATTTTTGGTTATAGACAAAGCCACTATGAACTGGGCACTGATTTTAGATACACCTCATAATAAGCTCTAATATTAAGTATCGGAAGAAATTCATGTTCAATGTGTAAATCCTGTGAATCTTGTTTGTGCATTAAAGCAACAACAGCACATTTTTGGAGAGCGCCCCCACATTTGGAGACATTTTCGTTCATAACATCAAAAGGAAACATTTCCTTGCCCTCAATATTTTTCTCATTACCCCAGTGAAATTTAAAATATGAACTTTGATGGAAATAAAAATATGAATATAAATAAGAAAACTTTCTTTTATACCAAATCTCAATTTGATGGAGTAAAGTGGGGGGACGAGGTTGTCAATCGGGTCGCCCACCTTTAATGGCCCACATGTGGTGGATGGTCACATTTGATGTCTACATGCACATGTGTGTGTGAAAAAATCAGTTAACAATAACATACATGTAGAACCACTCAATTTAAACAGATTGAATTGCTTTTGATTTTTTGTCCACATGCAGTTGTTTTGTTTTCTTGCATTCCTCTGCCAGGTTTTAGCATGTTTCAGAGCTTTGCATCGGACAAGGCAAGTCGTCTTTGAAGGGGATGAGAGAGCTTTAGCTGGTAAGAGTTGTATTTAAATAATTTGTGGGGATATTTTAATAGCTGAATAGTTGAAGTGGCACTTTGTTGCTTTGATTGTAGTTGGTACACAAATTTGTGGAATTTCTAATTTTGTTTTGGGAGCAAATAGGAAATTCCATCTGTTTTATATTGAAATATAAGCAAATCAAAATCACATGTTGTTTTCACTTCTAAGATGTTTCAGTAGCCAAATATGAGGTAAGAGGTCTATTGAGTATCTATCTATATTAAATTACTACATATGACATAATATATGTATTGATGCCTCAAAACAGTGGCGTAATGGGCCTGCCCGCTCTGAGGGGGCAAATTTCCCAGTCTTGGGAAATTTTCCCTCTCAGGGGGGTCAAAAGGCCAATTTTTCCCGGTCAGAGGGCTAAAAAACAGCTGATTGAGCATGATTTTTGCAATTTTTTTCCTGGCCAAAGTCGTCAGGGGGGAAACCTGCCCCCCCCCCCCCCGCCTGTTACGCCACTGCCTCAAAATCTCTTGTTGCACCTTTAATTGGTAGCCAGAATATAGCTGACACATTTTCCTAAATCTAGAGAAGATATTTATCAGTGGCCATTTTAGGATTAAAAAGTATACACAGTCATGTGACAATGGTAAATAACAGTGGCATAACCAGTGGGGGGAAAGCTCCGGACACAATTTTTTTGTTAGTACGTTATACGTGTCTGTACAAGATTTGGGAAACCTCTTGAGTCTTGCCCCCTTAGCATGCTTATTTGTGTTAACAATTTTGAGTTCTTTTAATTTACTAATGAAAACCTACGTATTATGTTTTTCTTTGTATCAGCTGCCAGAGCCAAGATCAATGAGGAATTTAGCAAAGAATAAGTCCTGAAACTGATCAGAGAAAATCAAGAGGAGGTGTTGATTTCTTAAAGGCTGACTCAAGAATTTCTCAGGGAGGGCGCCCTCAATTTTAAAAACAAATGTGGTTTTTGCATATACATAATGCTTGTCCATATTATCATCATGTGTGAAATAACTAAGCTCAACTCGCGTCCTTCATATAGCACATCACAACTTTGTTTAAACATTCTGGATTGGAAATTTGTTATACACGGTTATTCCTATGACACATGTTATACTGTAATAAATGTGTACTGAATGAAAACGAAAACTCTGATCATCTTTAACTTTGGAATAAAGCATTTTAGGTGAGATCTTTAGTTCCAGTTAAATAGTTTAATAACTACAACAACACAAATATATATATTTTCGAAATCTCTGGAGTCAGCCTTTAATAGGCTCTTTCCATAAGCCTATTGTGATGTCTATATCATAACGAAGGCCAAAGGAAAGTTGTATTTATCCTGCTGTAGTTGGAGACTGACCAACCAACCTGCTCCAGGAGCAGCTCTCCCTCACTAACCTCAAAGGCAGCTATTAGTTTTTCTGATTTGTGTGGACTAAGAATTTTTCCCTCTAAACTGAAATGAAACAAGAATTGAAAATTTTATATATTTTAAAAGAAAATAAGATTCAAACCCAAGACCACGGTATCATGAGGTCAACTACCTTACCACAAGACCAGCTAGGATTGTTGTGCCATATTTGCAATTCTAAGCCTTGATAACATTTATGTAATAAATTGATACTGTCAGGACCGTACGCAGGATTTATTTTTTGGGGGTGCGGGATTTCGAAAAAGTGGGCCTTTTTTGAAAAAGTGGACTTTTTTTGTTAAATTGGGCCTAACCCCCTAAAGTGGACCCTTTTTGGACTATAAGAACATTTCATCACTGAAAAGTCTCTTGTCAAAATTTTTCTAAATATTGGACCTTTTCTATCAAAAATTTCAGCAAAAAGTGGACCTTTTGCCCCGTTTGTGGAATTTGGGGGTGCAACCACACCCCCTGCACCCCCACCCCCGCTTGTTATCCTTGATAACATTTACGTAATAAATTGATACTGTCAGGACCGTACACAGGATTATTTTGGGGGGGGGCGGGATTTCAAAAGTTTTTTTTCGAAAAATTCGACTTTTTGCTAAATTGGACCTAACCCCCTAAAATGGACCCTTTTTGGACTTTAAGAACATTTCATCACCAAAAAGTGGACTTTCTTGTCAAAATTTTTCTAAATTTTGGACCTTTTATCAAAAATTTCAGCAAAAAGTGGACCTTTTGCCCCTTTTGTGGAATTTGGGGGGGTGCAACTGCACCCCCTCAACCCCCACCCCACCCGCGTAAAGGCCTGGATACTGTTATTGTGATCAACACTCAACGTAATGAATAGCTCAATCTACTCTGAAACGGTTACAACTTATGCTCCACCTTTTAACACCTTTGACTGCATCACCCTAAGACGTACCTTAGCCGTGGCTGTGGTCACACATTTTTATTTATTTTTTTTTAAATTATCATTTTATCATTGTTTCCTAATTGTTAGATTATAATTAGAAAATGATGGCAGTGGCCACATGGTAGTGTACCTTCATCAATATTATATGCAGATATGCATGCACACAAGATAAACCACCATTCACAAAACCTCACAGATGTTGATCAAATGCCTTACTACAGTGAAAAATTGTTGTGAATTTCATTGTTGTGCATTTTCTCATTTCACTTCAGAACTGCAAATTTAAAAGGTTTAATGTGTACCTATTTGATTCTGATTAAACAAACTGCAAAATGCAAAATAGTGACAAAATATGAATAGCACCAAATTATTCTATATACAGTAGTGCAGGCCCAGGTCAGTTTGTCTCAGTCACTTCAGTTAGATGCTAGGGTGATAAACCCTGTGGTCACTCAAGCTTCTAATGCCACAGGTTATTGTGGGCAAAATAGATTTAGGCAAATTGCTAATTAGCAGAAAAAGCTATTTGTTTAGAATGCAATACTGATAAATAACACACAACACACAGATTTGTATGTGCATGTGCTTGCACAACAATGTGTATATGCTTGCACAACAACAAGACGACGCGTGGGTGATTGCGCAATGATGACAATGCATGGGGTGTGAGATGGGTTAGTCTTGAGCTAATCAATAAAACATGTTTCGGTTCTAATATATTCTACGATCATAACAGATATACACATCTTGATCTGACTGTGACATGACATAAAAGTACCAACCAGACCTTCTCTCCTTGCCAGGGCATGTGTCACAATATGGGGCACTTTGATGACAAAGAACTAAAATTGCAGTCTTGTGAGAAATGGCATTAGGAGTCTTTCAGTAGTTTTCCTCCCAAATCAGAGATTTTTATGGAGGGCGCCCTCATTTTCAAACAAAATTGTGTTGTTGCATATACAAATGCTTGTCCATATTAATCACTTTATGTGAAATAAATAAGCCTCAACTCGAAGTCCTTCATATAGCACATCACAACTTGTGTAAAAATTCTGGATCTGGAAATTTTGTTATACACGAGTATCCTATGCCACTGTTATACTGTACATAAATGTGTACGGCATGAAAACGAAAAAATCGAGTCATTCTCTAACTTTGGAATAAAGATTTTAGGTGAAGATCTTTAGTTCCGTTACAACTATTTTTAATAAACACACAAATATATAGATTTCGAAATCTCTGAGTCAGCCTTTAATAGGCTCTTTCCATAAGCCTATTGGGCATGTCTTCATAGAATAGGCCAAAGGAAAGTTGTATTTATCCTGCTGTAGTTGGAGAATGGACCACAAACCATGCTCCAGGAGCAGCTCTCCCTCACTAAACCTCAAAAGGCAGCTATTGGTTTTCTGATCTTTTGTGGACTAGAATTTTCCCTCTAACTGAACATAATTGAAAATTTGCTATATTTTTAAAAGAAACTAAGCTTCAAACCCAAGACCACGTATCATGAGTCAACACATTACCACCAAGACCAGCTAGGATTGTTGTGCCTATTTGCAATTCTAAGCCTTGATAACATTTATGTCTAAATGATTACTGGTAAGGGACGTACGCAGGATTTCTTTTTGGGGGTGTGGGATTCTCAGAAAAAGTGGGCCTTTTTGAAAAAGTGATTTTTTGTTAAATTGGCCTAAACCCCATAAAGTGGTCCCTTTTTGGACTATAGACATTTCATCACGCAAAGTCTTTGTCAAAATTTTCTAAATTATTGGACTTTTCTATCCAAAAATTTCAGCAAAAAGTGGAACTCTTTGCCCCGTTTGTGGAATTTGGGGGTGCACCCACCCACCCTGCCCCCACCCCCCGCTTGTTGGATCCTTGATAACATTTACGTAATAAATTGATACTGGTCGGACGTACACAGGATTATTGGGGGGGTGCGGGATTTCAAAAGAGTGTTTTTTTTTCAAAAAAATTCGACTTTTTTAATTATGACTTTAAAAAAAAAAAAAAAATGGAACCTTTTTGGACTTTAAGAACATTCATCACCAAAAAGGGACTTTCTGTCACAATTTTTCTAATTTTGGACCTTTTATCAAAAAATTTCAGCAAAAAGTGGATCCTTTTGCCTTCCTTTTGTGGAATTTGGTGGGGTGCGACTGCAACCCCTAACCCAACCACCGCGACGGCTGGATAATGTTATTGTGATCAACACTCAACGTAATGAATAGCTCAATCTTCTCTGAAACGGTACAACTTATGCTCCACCTTGTAACACTTTGACGGCAGTGCACCACCCTAAGACGTACCTTAGCCGTGGTGTGAGTCACACAGTTTTATTTATTTTTTTTTAAATTATCAATTTTATCATGTTTCCTAATGTTGATAATAATTAGTAAAATGATGGCGTGGCCCACATGGTATGTACTATTCATCAATATTATATGCTAGTTAGGCATGCACACAAGATAACCACCATTCACAAACTCACAGATGGTGATCAAATGCCTTACTCCAGTGAAAATGTGTGAAATGTGGCATTTTTATTTCACTCAAGAACTGCAAATTTAAAAGGTTTAATGTGTACCTATTTGATCTGATTAAACAAACTGCAAAACTGCAAATATTGCAAAGTATTTATTAAAAAAAACACCAAATTTCTATATACAGTAGTGCAGGCCCAGGTAGTTTTTCAGTCACTCAGTTAGATGCTAGGGTGATAAACCCTGTGGTCACTCAAGCTTCTAATGCCACAGCGTTATTGTGGGCAAAATACGATTTAGCAAATTGCTAATAGACAGGAAAAAGCTTTGTTTGGAATGCAATACTGATAAATAACGCCACAAACCACACAGATTTTGTGCATGTGCTTGCACACAATGTGTATATGCGTGCACAAGAACAGACGACGCGCGGGGTGCTGCGCAATGAGACAATTGCATGGTGTAGAGGGTTAGTCTTGGCTAATCAATAAACATGATGTCGGTTCTATATATTCTGAGATCATAACCGATATAACCATCTTGATCTGACTTGAACATGACATAAAAGTACCAACAGACCTCTTCCTTGCAGGGCATGTGTACAATATGGGGCACTTGATGACAAAGAACTAAAATTGCAGTCTTGTGAGAAATGGCATTAGGAGTCTTTCAGTAGTTTTCCTCCCAAATCAGAGATTTTTATGCTAATTTTAAAGGTGCTTGTCTACAATATTGTCTATCGTTTCTACTTGCTATGAGAGCCTGACACCTGTACAACCGAACGCCATCAAGTACCTTGGGAAAAGCAACAACTTGAGTTTTGATGCTAGACGCGAAAGTGCATAGTGCAACGCACCTATTTACTACTGTGCTAGTATTGATGGTTACCATTAAAACGGTAGTTTTGATTATAGTGCAAAGCCCTATGTTCACTATGTGCTAGTATTGATGGTTAAACCATTAAAAACGAGTAGTTTTATCTATATCTGAGAAAGAAATGGATTTGAAATTTGAAAGCTGAAATTTCAGGACGACAATGAGAAAATATGGCCTTCATATGATAATCAAATTGATACTAAGTCGGGACAAATAAGGGGTCCCAAAATGATTGGAACACGCACTTTAATTAAAACTGCCAGACTAAAATGAGTATATTGATATTTATAGAACTCCCTCCAAATGCGGTGTGTGGAAAGAGTCAAAACTGGGTCTTTCAGTGAGGTCTTTAGAAAGGAATATGTGGGGTTAGAGCAATGCAAAAGAGGTTTGTTCCAGGGGGAAGTTGATCTTCTTGTATTACTCATTTAATTTTATAAATACTAGTAGTGTTATGGACGAGATGAAAAATCCGAATGTCTGAGTGCTTTCAGCAGATTATATGTTAAGTAATTAAAGAGGAAATTAAGAGATCCCCGGAGCAGGGCTGGGGGTCCCCGCCTTGGTTTTTCCTGTGGGGTTAATGTCACCATGCTCATTAATGTCACCCCTCCCTGCTCATTACTGTTGTACTATGCTCATGCTTTTTGTTAGGGATTAGGATTTGCAAAAAAAAAACAAAACCCAAAAAAACCAAAAAAAAAAAAAAAAAAAGTTTTTTCCACAAGGCATTCACAATTTTCTGTGGCGGAAAGAAATAACCCAAAAGGGGTCCTTTTTATTTGGAAAAGTTTGTGAAAATTTGAAAAGCGGGTAGGTATTTGGTAGTCGGTAGATAGTTAGTTCTGGTGAGTGGTTTTAGGGTTTGGTAGTTGGGGGTAGGGTAGTGTCATCTTGTCATCTGCACAAATGCGCATAGTTCTACAAATAGGCCTACAACCCACAGTGGTCCAGTGGATTGAGCGCCTTTTTTTTTTTTTAATCCCGCAACAATCCAAAGGTCTGGGTTCGAGTCCCATGCGCCCAAACGTGTTGTGCCTTTTGAGTAAGGCACTTTCCCTTAATACTCCTCTCAACCCAGGTGTAAATGTGGTACCGCGCATTATTCAAGGGCGGGAAGGATAACAGACTCGCTTGTAGAGGGAGTTGTAGCGAGCCCCTACAGCAACATTATATGGTTGAGAGTCCGGCCCAATCGCTTCGAAAAGAGTACTGTCTTTCGGAAAGAGGAAGGAGGCTGGGACCATCTCCGTCATCCTGCTAGACGGTCCCGTCCCCTATACCTAACCCTATTCATACAAGCGTACATTTGTTTTATTAGGTCTGCTGACCTGTTTTTACTATACTTCGTTGTGTATTTGAAAAAAGAGGGGGTTATTTTAAGACCCCAAAATAAATGATTTCGCACACAATTTTTAAAAACCAAAATATATATGGCAAAAAAGGGGGGGGGGGTCTTGGGCGGGGGGGGGGTGTATTCAATTCCTATACATGAGCATGGGCACCTACCAAACAGTAGGGTGATTGGTACTGGGAGAGCTGTGATGATTATATGATATAACATCTTCTGTTGTGCCCCTAGTTCTACAGAGTGCCACAAAATAAAAACTATGCTGAAATTCAATTGAGGGGTTTACCAGGGGATTATTCAAGCGGGACATATGAGATCAAGTAGTGTTGTTTATAACCTCTTCTGTTTTGTCCTTAGTTCACAGAAGACTCAAAACAAACCTATGCTGAAAATTCCAATGGATGGATTACCAGGGGATATTTAAGTGCCATTTGAGGATCAATGGTGATCATAACCTCTACTATTTCCCTAGTATCACGAGGACCACAAATAAACCTATGCTGAAAATTCCAATTGAGGGGGTTACCAGGGGCATTATTAAAGTGACATTCTGATATCCCCAGTGGTGATAATGACCTATTTGTTTTGCACCTAGTTCTACAGAAACCACCATAACAATCCTATTGTTTGAAAATTCCAATGGATGATTAACCAGGGATAGTAAAGGGACATTATGATATCAGTGGTTGATCTAAACCTCTTTGTTGTGTCCCTTAAGTTTACGAAGCCACAAAACAAACCGAATGCTGGAAAAATTCAAATGAGGGATTACCGGGGATCTTAAAGTGACATTCTGAGATCCAGTGGTGATCATAACCTCTTCTGTTTTGTCCTTAGTTATACAGAGGTCAAAACAAAAACATATCCTATGCTGAAAATTCAATTGGGCATACCAGGGGATATGAACAGATAATATTCTGAGATCCCAGTAGAGATGAACCTATTCGTTTGCCTCTAGTTCTACAGAAGAGCATAAAAAAATCTATGTTGAAAATTCCATGAGGGAGTACCAGGGAATATTAAAAGAGTGACATTTGTTATCCTAGTGGTGATCATAACCTCTTCTGTCTTTGTCCTTAGTTCTACAGGAGGACACATAACAAACGATGCTGGAAATTGCAATTGAGGGTTACCAGGGGCTATAAAGTGAAATTATGAGATCCGCCAATGGTGAGCATAACCTCTTCTGTTTTGTCCTTAGTTCGACAGAGGCCACTTAAAAAACGATGCCTGAAAATTCCAATGAGAGGGGAGTACCAGGGGATATTAAAGTGCAATCAGAGATTCCAGTGGTGATCATAACCATCTCGTTTTGTCCTTAGTTTCTTACAATGAAGACCACAAAACAAACCAGTGCTGAAAATTTAATTGAGGGAATTACCAGAGGGATATTAAAGTGACATTCTGAGAACCAGTGGTGGACTCATAACCTCTCTGTTTGTCCTTAGTTCTACAGAGACACAAACAAACCGATGCCTGAAAATTCCAATTGAGGGATTACCAGGGATAATTTTAAAATAAGGAGATTCCAGTATATAGTGATCGATACCCGTCTTCTGTTTTGCCCCTATTCTACAGAAGACCACATAACAATTCTATGCTGAAAATTCCAATTGAGGGATTTACCAGGGGATATTAAACTGACATTCTGAGATCAGTGGTGATCCTGACCCGCTTCTGTTTTGTCCCTAGTTCTACAGAAGACAACAAAACAAAAACCTTGTTGAAAATTCCAAGTAAGGGATTACCAGGGGGATATTAAAGTGATAATCAGAGATTCAGTGGATCATAAACCTCTTTGTTTGTTGTCCTTAGGTCTACAGAGGATCTGCAAAACAACCTATGCTGGAATATTTGAATTGATTACAAATTCCATTATTTTTGTGAGTACATCTTTGATATCAGTTCCCATAGGCCCACTTGTGTGTTACTTTAACTTCCGGATTCAGGCAATTTTAAAATAAAACTGTCTGTTCAATAATAATATAGCTTATTTTTGAGGCGTTTGTTAATTAGTCAGGTGGTGAATGATGACGTGATGCAAAATCTCACTTATTGTAAAAAATTGAGGGGGCCACCTCCACAACAAATCTCTGATGTCCCTTTCATTGTCAAAAGCTTTTATTTTTTCACTCTCACTAAATGCTCAGCTGCCATACTAAAATTGCCCTATACTCTGATCAACGTTCTTGGGACAGTTTAGAGTACGCCCGATTCCCCGCCAAAACAGCGAGCCACCATGTTGCACGTAGGCACCGCGCTTAGTACCATGCAAACGATCAACGCTGCGAGTGTTATGTCCAAGAAATTATGGCCCGGAGTATGGTATATTGATACCTTTGGGCAGCGTTCAGTGGACTATATATTCCTTTACACAACTCTCCCCATTTTGCACCTGAGAGGACAGAGGTAAGCAGGTAAACGGCCTTAATCCCGGGGCCTTTATTACCACTAGTGCACCTTGGCTGCAGCATGACCATCAAACCCATGACCTTCAGGTCATGAGTAGGTTGTTGTATCCCACTGAAACCGTAATTAATTGTGCCTTCAACCCACATGCACCCACCACACGAATAGTGTAAAAAATCTGCTACTCAAAATGACTATCACCTTTGTGTCTTTCAGCTCATTAAAATTGCAGAAGATGCTGAAAATCTTTTGAAGAAACAGTTTGTACAGCCGTACCCCAACCAGATGAAATTATAAAGTGAAGTTTTACGGTTTTTAATTTTTATTTCTTTTATCGTTGCAAGTTTTTTCTTACCGCATTTGATTCTTGAGGTATGTGTATGGGTGCATGTGTTTGCAAACGTGCTTGTATGTGCATTGTATGTGTGTATGCATGTGCATGCACGCATGTGGCACTATCAGTTTTGTCTGTTTGAATTGAACACTCAAACAATACCTACTCAACCTTTGATAGAAGTTTCTTAACATTCCCTTTTTATGCTATTTAGTATTGATGGGTCTGCTGATATAATATCTCTCTAAACTACTTGTGCACTCCCAGTAATGTACTTACCATTAAAGAGACACTGGCACATTGAAAAAATAGTGCGCCCTCTTAACTTTTTTCTAAATTAATATTTTTGCATGGTTGTAAAAAAAGGGCTTTTGTTTTTTTTTTTTATGCATTCATCATCATCATCAGTCCACTCCAGGCAGGCTCTCGCAAGTTTTCCCCAGTCCAATCATTTTTGGGGGGCCATGTTGGAGATAGCCTTTGGTTGCAACATGCTGTTTGTATCCCCCAAGAGCTTTGTGGATTTAGGAGAGATATGATGTTCGCTGGCTTCCTCTTGCCATGTTGGGTGGTGTGTAGAAAGCATATAACCTACTAGGCTCTCCCTCTGGCATCCTTAGAATATTACCAAGAAAAGTAAGCTGTTTCAGTCTTACTCGGTTTATCAGAGGTCTCCAGTCCCTTAGCGCATAGCATTTTGGCGTTTGGGCACGTCAATGCGCTGACGTTCAGCATTATCTGTAGCAACATGTTGCGAAAGAATTTGACTTAATCTCTCTCCAAATTGTTTGTCCAACCCAAGTTTCAATTCATCATCCCATCACAGGCCATAACAAAAATACTGTCAACGCATGTTGTTTTAAGAGCGTACTTTCATTCGATTGTTATAACTTTGGGGGGACTCTCCAACGCCCGCTCCAACTCAAAATGCTGCCGCGGGCAAAGGCTTTTCGTTGTTAAGTTCCTTTAGAACTGGAATCCATCATAACAACCAAGATATTGAAGTCGGAGACATGGGTGATGCACTCGCCATAAACTTTACTAAGCAGTGGAAGTGGTTGCAGTTGGTAGTCACGTACTCTGTCTTTTGCACACTGATGAGAAGGCCCAATTCTTCAGCTGCAGTTGCTGTTCTTGAAACTGTGCCTGAGCTCTAGATTGAAGACTCCAATAGGGCGATATCGTCAGCGGAATCTAGGTCGTTTAAGACTTTGGCTGGATACCTCCTGCACTGACTTGGATGTGTCACTCAATCCGGAATCTGTAATCTTTAGTTGCCTTTGGAGCAAGTAGTCTATCAGCACACTAAATAAAGGAAGCTAATACATCTCCCTGCAGTACCCCTGTTTTTTATGCATTAGCATAAAACATGCATTTTTATGGCATTAAGCCCTCACTGAAATTATTGCCCACATCATGCGCTATGGGTAAACAGAACGATTTTATAATTGATGGTCGCCATGAAATGGCTGTAACATAACAACAAGAAAAACACACACACTAAGAAGTTCATTTTCAAGGCATCACATCAATCAAACTTGTTGACCAGTCTGTGATGACCTTTGTGGTTTTAATATCAATTGAGTATTAGTCTATGATATTCAATTATAGACACAGTTGTTGATTAAGTTCCGACAAACTTTAAAGGTAGCCTACAAATTCCGCAGGAATGTCTTTGGCCTCATTTTTTGTGTAAAATATATCTCTATTCTGTCCAATCACACTGATTTTCACTCAATATAATACATGAACAATTGGCTCTCCGTCGTCCCTGTTCGAAGAAAGGTCGTACCAGGTCATACGCTGGTTCCCTGCGACTTTTGGGTCTCTCACCCTCACAACTACCAAAGAGCTGAGCCATGAACGAGGCCCACGGTGGGGCAGGGAACCACGTATGATGTGATTTTCCGTTTTATCACTAGGAGCACCACTAAATTTTACGAAACGCCAAGGCAAATTGCCACAAATTAGGCAATTCATCAAAAATCTCTTCCTTACAGAAAAAATACTCAGCATGTAAAATACATGTTGAATGGTAGAGTATGCATCGTAGTAACAACAAGCCAGATTTTTATAGGAAAAACCAAACTTAGGTGATACTATTGTCATCCAAAATAATGAGTCTCAAAAAGTCTTGGATACAATCTCCCAGTGATTGGCAGGCGATGATGTCATCGGATTCCTACTTTCGGCATGCGCAAATCAATCGGAGAAGCAATGGTGAGTAGAAATTGATTTGAATGGCCTAGACTATCATTTGCAAGCAAATTTAAGAAATTTAGATATTTTCTGAAATCGACTAGTGCCGCTTTAATGAAGTTCTCTCATTGACCCATTGTAGTTCAGAGCTGAAGAGAACCAAACATACTTTCCGTGGTGAAATGCACAACTTCCTGACATGAAGGTGACAAACAACAAATAATAAGAAAGGTGATGTTGTTATACTCAGTTGAAAACTGGACTAGTGTGGTGCTATGTATGAATATAGTATCATATCACTGATGTAGATGCATTTTGTGACAAGGGACAGAACAAAGGCAAGAGCCTGCGGGATGCAGATGACTACAGTCACTTAGAGTCTCAAAATTGTTCTTTTTCCCTCCAAATTGTTCAAATTATATGCAATTCAATGACCATATTCTGAATCAGCATTATAAAAATGCATTCAAATGAGTCCAACAAGCCTAGTGGCCTGCATTTTTAAACTCTCGGCTGACTTACATGTAATAATACAGAATATTATACAAATAATGTTTATGAGTGCAATGGTAGAATATTTTCATCCATTCGTTTGAAAGATAAAATGTTCCATCAACGAGGTGTTATGCAAGAGTTGAATGGAACATTTCAATCTTTCAACGAATGAAAATATCTTTCCATTGCACGAATGAAAAACATTCACATTATTTGTTTTATATAACATCTAGTGAGATCCCGTGTCATTTTAATTAAAGCTCAGTTAGCTTGACTAAAGTAAGGCTAAGCCTAGCCTAGGCCTGGGCTGTAAGCAAGTTACGGACCCGGCCTAGCTCTGCAGGGCTAGGCCCTAAATGTTGACTTTATTTACCTTCTAACTACTGACTGCACTGCTGGAGTCACTGCATTAAACTGGTCTAAAGAAACCTCCATGGCCGGGAATTCCAAGAAGATCCTGCTGAAAACATAACTTTGCTGGCAGAAACAACAAGAATCTTGTTTCCCATTGTTCACTCACCAAATACCACAATTCCGAGACACCGCTGCTGTCACTGCAATCAACGCTGATCATAATAGCACATCAATAGCCCGTCAAGTTTCCGTATAGTGCGTGCATTAGAAACAAATGACCCGTGTTTTGTGAAACGCACGAGTTCGTGCCAATAGAACGAACGTATGGAACAAATTGCACAATGCCAAATGGAAAAAAATGCACAGTATGTGACGTAAGCATGCAATATATCATTAATGACAGTGACCGAGAACCCTCCAATCAAATGACAAGGATTCTATTCAGGTGTGATATAACTTGGATTGAAGGGTACAATTCGCTATAGAAGTCCACGTTACAGGATTTCGGTACCCCAGCAATCGGTCAAAAAAAATCACACGGCGTATAGGCGGGAGAGGGGAGAATTAAAACCTTTCCATCTTATAGCATGTGTCCCGTGCCTGTGATTTGTTTGGACCGATTGCTGGGGTACGAATCCTATTACGTGGCATTCTACAGCGAATAGATTTGAAATATGTTTGCCAAGTTATTTGTATTAAAGTCAGAAAGTCTGTGGTTTACTTCATGATAATGTAAGCAGTATTAGTACACTCCTATCTTTGGTAGCCAATCCCAATGAATGGTATAAGAACACACAGAGTGTATTGATAGTATGATCTATTGCACTCCATGACTGCGCACCAGTTGCTTTGAACTTGGGAAGGGTTGCATAGAAACTGATGCGTTTCACTTGGAGAGATGGATTCTGTTATTTATACGTTTGGATTTACTGACTTTTCAGTAACCAATTTGTTATCAAAATGGTGAATTTTGAATTGACACTTTCTGTCGTTTGTAATTATTTGGGTTTTTAAAACTATGCATTACTTGTTGCTCGAGAACTTAGGACAAATTGTACTTGCACTGCATGGACCCATCAACGTAATCAGCGAGATATGATTTGTCTTAATTCTTTGAATGGTGCACAGTTTTCAATGATTGCCTTTCAAGATGATAAGCACCTCTCTAGACTGCTTATTGTATATTAAAGGGAAATGTATGATCCAAAGTCTTGTCCCCCTGACTTACCTCAAAAAGTTGAGATTTTTAATCCATCTGAAACCGTATGTGTATATACTATTTATGTGCATTTGGTGTATCTGTAAGAAATTCGCAATTTTGTATTTTCTGTCCGAACAGACAGACAGTGGTCTATGGGGAACTGTGGGAAACAGGCATTGCTCAAAAACACAAAAAAACTGGGGGTCGGGATTCAACTAAAAAGTTGTAAAAAGCTTTATTCAAGGATATATATAAACAATGAATAAAACAGAAGGTGCTGGAATCACGAAATGCCCCTTAATTTAAACAAAAGTGAGATGCTTTTTTTGTGAAAAAAAACACCAACTTAAACTTTATTCCTGTGTGAAAATCAATCATATTGGTACAAATGTCTTCTTTTGACACAATAGTTGCAATTCTTAAAGTAAATTTGAGCATGTATACCTGGAGCTCATAACATTATCTACTTTTGATTTGGTCTTATAATTTAGGGCTTTTGATCTTATTAGGGTTTGGTTAAGGCTAGGAAGCAGGTTGAAAATTGTGAATGAAAAACTTCAGACCTGATTATTAGGGACCTCATGCCTTGTTAATTACTATTGTTTTAATTTCCACAGTCTTTAAAATGCTGGCCAAACAGCATAGTTGTTATCAAAAATGGGTTGTGCTGGACATTTTTCTGGAAATTCCCTTTGTCAAAAACAGAAGTTTAGAGTAGTTAGAGTTGCTAATCATTCAAGGAATATCAATAATAAAAGTTGATAATTTTGTTTACATTAATCTTAGAAGTGTTCACTGGCCTCAGTGGTGGCAATCAATAGTGCATGGAGGGCATTGCCCACTTGAGTATCTTTCCATAGCCAGCTTTTAAAATGCACTATGATTATTTTTGTGGGCCGCCACTAGTGGCTGGCAGGACCACTTAGCACTCCGTTGTGGGTGTGTATGTATGGTGTGTATGTTGTGTGTTGGGTGTGTGTGTGTCCAAAATGGTTAAGGTTTTTTTTTCTTTTAATTGACCTCAATTGAAAGTTTACTTCAATTGGAACACAAACTTCTGTCATAGTGCACAATGGGATTCCTCATTTGTGTTTAATGAGTCAAAGGTCATGTCTGAAAGGTCAAGGTCATTTTATCAAGTTGAAAAAATGGGCTCAAAATGTAAAATTGATCTTACTTGAAAACTTGAAGTTCAATTTTGGAACCAAACTTTGTCATAGGTGCACATGTCGAACCCTCATATGTTGATGAGATCAAAGGTCAGTGCCCGGGTTTCCAAAGGCATTGGGCGGGCCCACAGCTTATATTCTTTTACTATAGCTAGCGCTTGGAAAGCCCTGAAACCCGCGAAATTCTAGTCTTTATTGTAATATTAAAGGTGCTTGTTCCGATTTATGTCCTATTGTGTTCGTTACTTGATATGATCCTGACACTTACACATATTCCCCATCAAGTACTGTGGGAACAACTTTCAGTTTGAATGGTAGACCCCATAAATGCTCATTACAAAGTCCCTATTCAATACTTGTAATATTGATGGTTAACCATAAAACGGCAGTTTGTTTTTTTATATCTTGGAGATGCAATGGATTTTGACGGCTCAAATTTCAGCATGACAACGAGAAAAATATGACCTTTCATCTGATCTCAAATTGATACTCTTCCGGTACATCAGGGTATCCTAAAGCGACGGAACACGTACCCTGAAACAGTCAGCCAAAAATTAAGTTTTGGGCACTTTGGGCAAACGCACAGGATAATTAACTCTGTAGAATGGTATAATGAAGATAATAGTGAGCATATAAGATGAAATTAGTCACTTATGAGGAAGATGAGCACCTGTGTCCATTGACCTTTAGTGAGGTAGCCAAGTCGGACCATCATGTGTAACTATACAATCATTGTGAGCAGATGATGACAATGACTCGTAATGATGAATTTGTCAATTTGTAAAGCATGAAATAGGAAGGCACAAATAATGGCTTTAAAAAACATTACACAAATGGCCTTGTAGGGTTCATTATAAGCTTTCATTTTTTACCCCTCCACTTCTGGGCGCTGACAATAACACTTGCTCAGCCATACATAATAGGTCCTTACGCAATACAACATCACACTTGACATTTAACATAAGAATCTTCTTTGCCCTATAGTAAAAATACAAAAGTATCACAGATACCAGTACAATTAGAGCATCTCTGGAATGCAATACAGTGCCAGGGTGTTGGCCATTTAGTGACCCATTTCACTAGTGACCCTGGTGAATTAGCAGCCGGACAGAATAAAGTACAGCATCACATGCACTGCATCACTAGCACAAACCCATCGTAGCCCGGGCACAGCCCAATATGGAGTGTCTAGTCAGAGCAATCTTGGACTAATGCTCACATGCACTGAATGGCCACACCCACTTGCTCTGGAAATTTCCTGATGTGATCGCTCATTTTAAGAATGTGAGCTGAGATGGGGGAGTTTCCGTAACCCGACCCATCTGACACAACTTTTTTTCTGACACACTTATGAATTCGAAACCTTCACAGATACAGCAGAGTTATTCTGTTAAAAGTTTCCTTCCAAATTCATAGTGTGTCATGAAAAAAGTGTCAAATGGGTCAGGCTAATTAGCCCCAAGAGTTACTGAAGAGAAAATGCACTACGCCCAGAATTTAGCGATGACGTCATCCAACAAGACTCATATGGCACAAAATCATCTGGCCGGGCCAGCGCACCATCGTAGCGGGTAAATCCCTGGTCTTGGACCCTGTTGGCCCTAAGGGCCCCGGTTTCAACCGACCCAAATTTTCGTCTTCCCTCTTCCTCTTCCATCATTTTTCACTCCCTCCCGAGATGGGGCTTGAGAACCAAAAATGAGCCAGAATGTACATCCAGTGTTTTTTTGTTGCACGAATAGGCCATTGTCTTTAAATTTCCTAGGGTAGTAAAACTTCCTGTCCGGCACTGTAGTCTAACAACCTTGCTCTCTTTTGCATAATGTCTATTTGAATGCAACAACACACTGTAGGAAGGGTGAGATGATTATGTTTAAATAATAAGCATTATTGATCACACCATCCTAAAGCAATTAGTAAACTACATCAAAATGACCCCAGCACTTGATTTCATTTGAGTCCTATCATGAAGAAGTTCCAATGGAGGGGATCATTTGACTCATAGTCACAGCCTACTGGCCGTTCATCATGTAGACTAAATATCCCCCTCCGTCATGATTTGGGGATGTCAGCTGGATCCTGCTGGATGTCTCGAGCAATGCATCAATGTACATAAAGGGATGACGACCCCTATTTCAGCATGTATCTCCAATGTGACTTCTGAGACCAGTTGATCATTCGCACAATGACATTGACCCGCACAAAGTAAAGGGGCATTTAGTGATCTACAGCCTCGTCCCACTGACTTACCAAAAAAATCTGAGATTTTTAAGGTTTTTTATATCAGCTGAACAGTTGGCCTAAGTATAGTATGTGTGCTTAATCTTACGATCAATGTCGATCATCTCTGGAAGAAATTTGATAAATTTGTATTTTCTGTCTGTGGACAGAAATTATGGCGACATGTGATACAATACATGCTCATATCATTAAAATGCACCGGTCACAGAATCAACTGAAATAACCGTTTCTCGTGCAATATCTAGAGGAACCATAAACAAAAATGAGGTGCGAGGGATCATGAAATACACCTTTAATGTAACAGAATACTGTTACACAGAGTTTGGAGTAAATATGAAAAATGAGTATAATAAGATTGAATAACTTGGAAGAATGGTTTTTGAAGATTAATTGTGGGATCTGATTGTGTGGAATAATTTAAGGAATTGATTTGTATTTTCTATCAGCAAAGTAACACTTTTCTCTATCATCGATTCTATGCTTATAATTACCCTCTATTGTCCAAAATGTATAGATATGTGTAAAAACTAATGAATAAAAAAATAAAAATTTTGTAAAAATTTTTTCTAAATTTCCCGTAAAACAATGAAATATTCCAAATCAGTTCTCAAAACTATATCACTATTGAACTATTTGTTTTATTCTTTTTGTTATTAATAAGTGAGACTTTCAACATGTGCTGTGCATATATGTCAAAACGCATTCATATATACTTGGCAATACAACTGATGGGCACCA
The DNA here is from genome assembly GCA_023653785.1 of Ophioderma brevispina. Taxonomy (NCBI): domain Eukaryota; kingdom Metazoa; phylum Echinodermata; class Ophiuroidea; order Amphilepidida; family Ophiodermatidae; genus Ophioderma; species Ophioderma brevispina. Next base: position 60,740 of record JAMKCH010007069.1, read on the forward strand.
ATATAGGTCACAAAAATGTAACATTAAACCCGCAAGTGCAGAAACATTAGTACTTTTCTATCATGCATTTGCTTATTTGGACCTAAGCAATAATTTGTTGGGAGATGCAAAATTTATTTGTGAATTTGCCATTCTTAAAAATCCAATATGGCTGCCTGCCATGCCTGAAAACACTCAAGAATTTCTGATGGAATTTGTGCTCTTTGCCCAGGTTTTTAAGCACTAGGAGTCTATTGGAAGGGTTAATGATATGATTTGATCACTACATTGCCACAAAAAAATCTAACATTTCTAACTCCAATTCGTGCCCCCCCCCAAAAAAATTAAAGTTACCATAACTCTTTCATTAGACCTATTTGTGATAGAAAAAAATGTTGGGTCTAATGTCTATATCCAGGTTTTTAAGCAGAGTGTTTACTGGTAGGGAGTAAAATATACTGATTTAAAATTACTACATTAGCATCAAAATCTAATGTGCCATATTGTAATTAGTGGTCATTAAACCTGTCCATTGGTGCAGGACCACATCCAGGTGACACCCCATCTCCCTTTCTCCCCCCCCCCACACACCCTCACACACACTCACATAACACACTCACACCCCTCCCTCAACATGGTTTAACATATTTTGTTGGGAGACGAGTTGAGGTGGATGCTGGTATTTCTGTCATTTTCCAAAATGACTGCTATTGAAATTACTGTGCCTGTATCTTGGTCTCTGTGACTTGTAAAGGGATGATTCTGGTGTCTATACTTATGTTTAGGGTCAAGGAGAATCCAATAAGAATATAATATTATAGTGGCAACTGATGAGCCATCCTACAAGCTATTATATGGTGTGCCGCCTTCCATGGTTGAGAGCATGGATTCTGTCTCAGCAAACGACACCGTAGTTAAGTTAGGTCCCTATGGGGCATGGGTAGCCCAGCAGTGGCAATATACAAACAAAAACTCCTGCCCCTGCCACAATTTGGGTTCATCATTCATGTAAGACTGCACGGAATTAGCATAGCATTGAAATCTATAAAAGGATCAAAAGGGATACAAGTATTGTACAGCTTTAGTTCTGTAAAAAGAGTCTTTACTCAGGCTAACTCATGAATATCTTACACAAGGAAAACACCCAAATTTGAGCAGCTTCATGAATTTCAAAATGGCTGTGCAAACCAAAATTGTTTGACCCATATTCTGCAAGAAACAGTGTATCTAAAATTCAAAATTGTTGGCCAGTATGGAATATATGGCAATTTGTTATTGAATTTTGGGTGGTGGTCATATTGATTGTTGACTGTAATGTGTTACCAAATTCACGTCACTAACCCACCAGTAGACAACTGGATATAGAGCACAAATTATGGCCATTTTGATAAGTGAGGGTGGTGGCAGGCAATATGAATTTTTAAAAATGCCAATGCACAAATTTATGCAACCCTCCAAAAAAAATATTCAGGCTATTGAACTCAAATATAAATTGACAAAAAAATCCGTACAATATTCATTTCTGCCGTCTGCTCATATTTCCTCCTGTTGGTGCAGATTGCGATCTGCGCGGACTCAACAGAATAAACGACAACAAAGACGGAATATTCTGAAAAAGTTTATTATTAACCTTTTAGAGGCAAGTACATAGGAAAACATTGTAAAAGGTAAATATTAAAGTCTGAAAGAACTGTAGCAAGCAAAATCCTGCTCTTACTCTATTTACGGGTGTTTGGGAAGATAATGTAGAGTGACATTTTAGGTCGTCCGATAGGAAAAACTTATAAGGTAGCAAGTTTGTGTATGTTCATCCATCATGTGTGTCAAACGTGTGGTATACACTTGGGTAAAAATGTTGCTACTTTTTAGTGCAGTGACGAATCAAGTTCATACTTGATTTGCTTATACATGAAAGAAGGGATATTATATGGGGTAACCCGATGAGGTCTAAAGTATTCAGGGGTCACTTAGGGTTAGTATATCCTCTGTACATGTGTATACATTTGGTTAAAATGTCTAGCTTTTAGTGCACTGATGGATCAAGTTCATACGTGGTATGCTTAGACAATTAGACAAGAGGTCTTATGTGGGATAACAGATGAGGGGTCCAAAGGTCATAAGGGGTCATTAAGGTCATATCTTGTGCAGGTGCTATACACTTGGTAAAATGTCTAGCTTTTAGTGAGTGATGGATCAGTCATACGTGGTCGCTTATACAATTGAAACAAGAGGTCTTATGTGGGATAACAGCTGAGGGTGAAGGTCATTTTAGTGCAGTGGATGGATCAAGGTCAAAGTTGCGTATCTATAATATAAGATCGAACTTCCCATGTTGTTTTATATAGGAGGCTGCCATGTTGACCCAGTGAGGTCGTTCATGTTGCATGTGACCCTATTCAAGTAATCCCCTTTCCATCGTGTCTCTTGATTGCTTCAGGTTTTATATTCAAATCTGCTGATAGATGATTTTGATTTCATTGAGATTTGCAAATAACGTTGTTATGAAACAGGCCGTCCCCAGAGGGGGGGTGTGGGGGGGGACACCCCCCATTGACAAAAAATTTGTCTGGCAAATGTTGAATGTCGGGATGGGCGTAATGTCGGCGCACCTGATTGATGGGCGGATTGTCGGGGTGGCCCCCCACGTGCCTGTTTGTTTGTTTGTTTTGTTGGGCATTGCTTGAGAATGAATTACTGTCGGTTGTGATTGACTCCCCCTACCCCCCCACCCACCCAAAATTCGTGACCTTTTTGTTTCTCGCGTTAAATATCGTGAATCGCGGGCGAGTTTGACATCTTTGATATTTATTTCTAAATTATGTATTTTTGGAAACAAAAAATAAGAGGATAAAGATACTTGATATATCATTTTGAACCATACGTTTAAGCTATTTTTTTTGTATTCACTAATTAGCAATCCATGATCATTAAACGTAATTTTTGGAAGAAATAATATAAGAACTGAACTGGACACTCGCGTCTTGGTAATATGTTTTGTCGTGTTTGGTAATCTGTTTTTGTACTGCATGAGTGCACAGGCAGGCTGGTGGATGTCAGAATGACATAACATAAACTTTTAGGCCTTTAAGTAAATATACTTAGCTTATTAGCTCGAAGAGAGCAGGTCTGGTTTACAACCTGCAGTGCATGGACTTAAAAGGGATGGCCCGATTTAAGTATATAAAGAATTTAATTTTGATAGAATTGACCCGGGGGGGAGTCTCAACACAATGACCATAACGGGGATGTGCCCCAGACATCGGTCCCGTTTTCACAACCTTCTGGTAGATCAATGCACTGATTGCCCCTTTTTTCAATGCCAATTTTGGTGTGGCAAATGGGTCGGGTTTTTTTTTCCAAAATTTTCTCATGGCCCGATTTAAGTATATAAAGATTTATGACCATACGGGGTCGTGCACAGACATCGGGGTCCCCGTTTTCAGCCTTCTGGTACATGTATATCATTTTTCATGTCAATTTTGGTATAGCAATGGTTGGGGTTTTTCAAAGTTGCTCAAATATTTTTCCAAATATAGTCAAATTTTCTCAATCGGACGCCCAATTTTCTAAAAATTGTTGGTAATTAAAGTAATTATTGCCGCAATTCCGAAGGCAAAATTGGGCCAAACGGTGCTCAAAAAATGCCAACAGTTTGGGAAATAAATGGCAAAGTTTAGGGTTAAATTTTGGCCCAAAAAGTTTTTTAACTTTTTTAATTTTTTGTTTTTTGTTAAAGTGGTCCCTTTTTGGAAAAAAAATGGTATAGCTCTGGGTCTACTTCCCAACCTCGGCGGCAACGTCCCTACCCAAACCAAAAACCCCGGGGAATTGCCTTTACTCCACCCAATTCTGTAAGTTTCGTGTTGTCCAAACCGGCTGATAAACTGCACATTTTGGGAATAAAATTCAAATTTGGTTAAATTGGCCCAAACCTTTGCATCGCTGGTATAGGTATGGGTCCCCCTTTTTTGGCAAAAACAAATGGTTACTCTGGGTCACTACTTCCAGACTCCGGAGCACGTCCCTACCACCAACCAAAAACCCCGGGGAATTGCCTTTTACTCCGACCCAATCTGTAAAGTTTCGCGCCGATATTTCAATTCAATCCGTTTTGATGTGAGAGTATGTGAGAGCCAGAAGGCCATTTCGTAGGTTAGGGCCCAAATACCGCGCTTTCATTCACCAAAACACTAAATAAAATAAAAAAACAGGGAGAGTGGGCTCTGAACCACAACTATATTTGTGCATATGTACCATGGAGATCCGTGTAATGGGCCATTTCCAAAAGTATGTAAATCAGAATGGAATACCGGATCTTACAAACCAGAAGCTAACAAGAATCTTTTTTTCAATTAATTCTTTGCACTTCATCCAAAATTGACATCATTACAATTATCTTCAATTTTGTAGGTCCAAATACCGCTTGAGCCCCCAAATGGCCAAATTTCCCCCAAAATTTTTAACCAAAACAATCAAATTCCAAGCTTCCCCCTCCCCAATGGCAGAACCAGACTTCCCTCTTTGGGAGAAAAGTTAATTCTGGAAGGTAAAGTGAATTATGGGAATAAAAACTTCAACCTTTGGAGGTTTTTAATAAATTTGCCCCGAAATCGCTGACATTTACCCAAATTGGTGATTTTTGGCCCCACATCGCCGTTTTTATTTTGCCAAAAATCGTCATTTTTCTTTCTTCTGGCCGGAGAGGGAGCAAACTGGGGGTGGGGAAGAAAAATGGGGAGAAATCCCCGACCCTTTGGCTTGTGCGCCACAATGTCGCCACTTCCATTCCCCTCCCCCCTCGTGCCCAGAGAAAGTCGCGGTGTGCCCCCAATCCCGAAAATCTCCAAAGCCAATGATAATTCCTCGATGTATTGCATCTCTTCATTTTATGTCAGTTTTCAATGTCCACCGTGGTATATAGTGTGTGAAGGCATACTCACAGATTTTTTGCAGAGATCTGTCTACCTTAAAATTTTCGTAACAACAACCACCAATAAAAAATTATATTTTGCCGGATATTTGCCGTTGTTGATAACGAGAAACTAGCGTTCAGACACGGACATACCAATAGTGCTGGCTCAGAAAGGCCTAATTGGGTAAAAAAGTGAATTATTTTGGTCGCATTAAATAAGAAAAATAAAAATCGATTAGAGTCATGCAGAACTTACTATATCAGTGCGTGTGATTGAGTAGTAAAATTTAAACGACAACTCAACAACAATTTGTCTAATCCATGTCATTAAGAAATAAAACAACATTCACATCAAAAAAAGAACGAACGATATTAAAACTTCATTTCAATTGAAATTACAACAATTGTATATAGATCCATCATACACTGATGACCAAGTTCATCACCCATCCATGTATACATACAGATACCCAACTTGAATACACATACACAGACAGAAACACTATCAAAGATACAACTGATCATTCATTATAATTACGAGTATACACATCATAGATGACAAAGTTCATCACCCATCCATGTATCAAGAAACAAATTCAATACAAATACTATAATCAATAATCACATCAAAAACGAGATCCCCTCTAAAGACAAGAATAAATCAATTAGATTATGGTCCTATGTACCACTAATTGGTTAGCATGTTGAATTTTCGTTGAAAATAGTCTTTCAAATTCATTATTTTGTTTCGTTTGAATTTTGCAACAGAAGCGCACGAAACATTGAATTTTACCTCCGATCGATCGGTAACACCAGCCGCATGAAAATATGGTGCTTAAAGCTAGGGGCATTCGATGATAAAGGGGTGATAGAGAATGTGCCGAAACGGGGTCTTGGGTGATAGACAGCCAATGCCTAAACATAATAAATAAGGGTGATTTTTTTTCCTGTCGGCATTTTCTAAAGTAGGGTCTTTGGGTGAAAGAATTTTAAAATTGGTCGAAAAAAATGGGAGTTCCTTTGGTGGCGATGGTTCAAAATACAGTTGAGTGACTGGGTGTTACCACCTAAACATACCGTCCATCAACTAACCCCCCCTAACCCCCCTAACCAACCCGCCCCCCTCCGCTTTAAAAAAACCCCTTGGACATGGTTAAGGGAGTAAGAAGAATCCCATAGATATCTATGGAATCTTGTCTCTCAGCGCCCCTTAGAGTGGCTCCCATACGTGGCAAGAAAGTACAGTTCTGAGGGGCAAAAGCGCGTTCAGGGGGAGTCAGCCAGTTCAGGGGAAATTCATTCCGATCGGATGATAGCGTCCAAAGACTGATTTTCCATGATTTTCCACAAAATTTCCAGATTGTCCTCAACTTTCTTCCCAAGAGGGCTTCCCTCATTCCCCAGTATTAGCTACGTCACTGAGAAGCCCCTTCCGTTCCTCCGACCACAGCTAACCAACTGGGTGGGTGTGTCTTTGTTAGTGCGTGGGCGTTCCGTGGTTTGCACATTTAATTTTGCAGTATTAAATGGTCACCTGGCTTCTATCTCATGTTGAGATAGGGGCCTAAATCTTGACATAACACATTAAGACATAAAGCAAATAACGGAGGCTTGGAGAAATTACAGTAATGTCTCTTTAAGTTTTTGCGTCATGTGAAAGTGATAACCCCGTTTAGTGAACCGCTCCCATTCAAATCAGCTAGCGTTTGCCCCGCTTTCGCGCGGGCAACCGCTAGTGCTGAATAAATACTTTATACTTGAGGTGGCCAACGTCATGGCAGGGGTCACTTAGGGTCCTCATTACATCTTGTACATCGGAATATACACTTTGGTTAAGCAATACAGCACATTTTTGAAGAGCACATTTGGTAATATGCTAGTAACCAATACCTGTGAATGTAGAGCTCAAAACTTTGTGTTGCAAAAGAATTTTATAATTAGATTAATTAATATCGGAGATCTCCATAATAATTCAACGACTGCTGGAACGTCCTTCCAATATGAAATAGCTGGGAATTTGCGCCATGTACGTGGTTGCGTTCATCCATTAGGTTGTTCCGTTCAGGCAAGTCAAGTTAGAGGTCATTTTTGTGAGTGGCACTCTTTCATCATGGATGGATAATTTTGGCGTTTCCAGCTCCGCCATTTAAAATTACAATCAGAGAATCCCAATTCTAATTACATTAACAAAATCGCTTCTTTTATGCCTAATACACATTTTTTAGCATTACCACGCTCAGGTATAGCTTACTAGACAATTACCAACACAACTGTGTGCCAAAATCTCAAAATTTTGAAATAAGGGCCACTCTCAAAATTTGCTGGTTATTCCCTTTAAGGGGGGATTGGTCTAGCTTTTATTAGTGCAGTGATGGATCCATTTATTGTTTGACTACATAATCGGATGACCTACTTGGGGCCGCTGTCCTTATTTTTAGCATTTGGCATAGAAATGGTTGATTACAAAAGCATTGCGAGTTGTAAAATAATTTTGATGTTCTTACCATAGAATTTATGGTACTCGACAGGTCCATAGTGAACAATATTTATCTATACAAAAATTCATTACTTTGAAGTGTTATCAGTAAACTAGCTTAAATTTCTGTCCAGGGTGAGAACAAGTGGAATTCCAAATGAAAGAAAGACAATATTTTGTTCTTTAATATGTGGTAATATTCACTATTAAAGCCACTATCAGCGATTTCTTCAAAATGTAACAAATCACGCCCCTATTTTTCATCAAAGTCATTTTTTTGCACTGGTGTATTGGAAAGGGTTGTTATTAAACCCCCGTAGTGGCTAAGATTAACTCACCGATTTTCCAAGAAATGACCATTTTCTGGCATTGTTTCTATAAAAGTCGAGATCCGACTTTTATTAGCCAACAAAACAGTCTTAAATGGCATCTTCATACCACTTTTAAAATGCTTTAGTGTCTGTTTTTCACAAAGAACAGTAATATAAGGTGTTGATATGACCTAAAACAAGCAATTTAGAGACAAATGGGCATTTTGAATTTTGGAAAAAAATGACTGATAGTGGCTTTAACTCAAGGTGGGTAACCCAATTGACAGCTTTTGTGCCCCACACATTTCACCTCATCAAAATTGAGATTTTGGTTTTTTGTGTACTTTTGGGAGACACTTTCTAGTTGGCTATACTTTGTCTAGCATTTCTTTGTTAAGTTTTAATGGAAAAAACTGGTCTTTAATAACAGACATATACTTTAGTATCAAATTTTGAGTACAAACTGAGAAATGTATGAACGAGACCTGTCATTTTTTACATATCAACTAAAGTTGAATTGTACAAACAGTTATATACAAATTGGGTAACATATATACATTCTTGAAATGATATAGAACTTGCAATGATATACAAAGTACTTTAAATTATTATACACAATCCTGAGTAAAATTGCATTTTCATAAGAATGTGTCAATAATGTGTATGGTGCAAAAAAAAGTTTAAAAAATGGGTTTAGAAAGTGATACCAATTTATAATTACAGTGGGATTACAATGGGATACACATATATACAGATTGATTTGATTGTTAAATGTTTGTCTTATTTGAAAATAACTGTATAGAAATTGTATTTAAACATTCAATTATATCCACATGAATTTTAAGGTGAAATTTACAGCCTAAAATGTTTAAAATTGGCTCCAAATTAGACATAATCATATCCCAGTATGCCCATCTAATATTTTAATTTTCAAGATCAGGTGTTATGGCTTTTTGCTATGACAGAGTGGTGTACACATTATATGCCTGTATGTAATCTCATTTTCTTCATGGTTACACCATATCAATTGCTTAAATTACTAATTAATTTTGGGCTTAATAGTATGTTTGAGTTGAACAACACCAAACTGCTATATACATAATTTGCATCAAACACATAGGTGATAGAATTACTAAAAAATCGTATTGAGATTCAATCTCATTTGCATGAGGGTACTTTCACATGTACTCCCCTATTCTAAGTAGATGAACATCCCTACTTCTGTGTGCTACAATGGATACCTATGAGTGGAGGGACTCTATGGTTACACCATAAGTACTTCAAAGGAACTTCTTTGAAGAATCTGTGTATACATATGTGCCGCGTGTATATAGTCCGTGTCACTGCCTCTGTGCAGTGATGTCATAACATTTACGTCGGCGTCAAGAAATGCTGTCTTTGTGCGCGTGCGTAAATCGCCGTCGCTTAAAGTCTGCGTGAGCGATTTACTCTTGCAACCAACGAATCTCGCGCTGATGTCAATGCACAGAGGTAGCGACATGGACTATAGAAATATTTTGATAACTTGGGTGTTCCCCCGGGGGGGGTCTCACATTAGGATGAAGTATGGGTATGTGCCGCTATAAAACCCCCATTTTCAGGCTCTTTTTCAGTTCCAGAGACCCTACTTTTCATGTCCAAAGCCATATTCTACCATATTTTCTTTAAAAAAACCTCAAAAAGTAGCTAGAAATTGAGGAAAATCGCGGCTTATTTTCTGAAATTTTTGGAAAATCTAGTTCTGGAGACCCCATTTTTTTGGGAGGGGCCTCAAATCAGCTCCGGGCCTCAATTTGTGAAATCTGGGAGACAAATACTACCAAAAAAAAAAAGTTGAGAACCCCTCCCAACCCCCCCAGGGTTTTGCCCCTCCAACCCTTTGGCCTGTTACATCCTGCCTTCCTTCAGCACTACTGTGATCACTCTTGGACTTCATATGGCACTGTTGTGTTCTGTTTCTTGTGCACAACGACGGCGCATACTAGAGCAATGGCTGCTCCCAACAAGAACGTACCAATGGCAATACCTGCAACAGTACCTGTACCAGAGGAAGAGAATTATTGATATGAATGACAAGTTGTCCAGAAATTGTTAACATCCCAACAATGAGACAATAATTTCAACATTTATAAGGAAATCAACACATCAACTTACAGCAGGAATTAGAGAGTAAAGGTATGATTTTGGGAACGGCTTTATGATGAATTGAAACTAAGGCCCTGTCGAGATCTTCCATGCAAAAAAATAATGGCATCGCCACTTTCAATTTGTCGTAAAGAGAGTACCGGTTCCCAAATCATACCTTTTATTCTCCATTCTGGAAAAACAGGATTTATAATCATGGTAATCTTTAACCTAATTTGTGATTCTTATGGCTTAAATACGACAAGAAAAGACTGCCACTACCCTGTGAGAAAAATTGAACAACCCATTGCATGTAAAGAACATATGCAATGAGATGCAACATTGGCAGGCATGTGCGGATGTTGCAAAACGCAGTATGACTTGAGCGCATCAACCTCCAAATAACGTCAATACGCAGCGCGCGGGTTCGATTATCAAATTGTAACCCGGGCAAATAGTAGATGATTGCGTACATTTTTTCACAGCGTTCCGGGAATTCTGAAGAGTAAGCTGGTTGGTGGTATCATTACTATTATTGTTATTATTTTTATTATTGCAGCTGCTGCTGTTATTGTTGTACTTGCCTGCTGCCAATCCAGTTTGCTCTGTTTGTATCAATGGTTGAGTTTCTTCTCTCAGAGTGTTTGTAGCAGCATTTACTTTCTGAATCTGATATTAAAAAAAACAGTAACATGTCACTGACAGCCGTGTAGATTACACACAGATATGGTTATATGGTTAATTCCACATTGATAGCAATTTACTAACTTGTGCATGTCAAGCATATTCAACTCATGCATGTGAACACTTATGCACATGGCAATTGAAACCAGGGATATACCATTGTTTTAGTGGAAGACTAAACCAACCAGGATAATGGTATATCCAGTTTCAATCATCATAGAGAGAGTACCAGTTCCAAAAATGATCTTTAACTAGAAGCAGTGATTAAATCTCATCTTGGAGTTTGCCTGGATAATTTTCTGCATTGACAAAGGTTGGCTGATGTTTGTTAATAAAACACTTGAAAAGTTTTACATTTGGAGTTGTCAAGTGTGTGCATACTTTGACATCACAGAGGAATTGCAGAATATCCTTTGTCACTTGAGAATAGGAATTCATGGCACCTGCTATCAGCCTCTTCCTTGTTAACTGGGCTGTAACTGAACTTTAGATTGTTAAATCTTTGTTGTCCACCTTGGGCGTACTGAGGCAATCAACCCAGGCAGGGCAAATTTCTCAAGTTGTTCCGGTGACTTGCTCCAAGCACAAGTGAGATCAAATGCATGCGTAGCCTAATTTACATTAATTTGGCCCAAATTTAGTTGCAATCTCTAAACAATATGGAGGAAAATGCAAATGTTTTTCCATTTGGTCCCAATATTTTGAGCCAGAGGAGCAACTCCACCCCCACAAAAGGCCAAGCCATGACTGGATCAACCAATGCAATGCAATCATCATTAAGGACATTTTAAAGCTACATATGCTAAAATATCAAATACATGTAACTAAAATCTCAATATGCTAAAATTTCAAATGGGTATGTGAAGAAACTTCTAAGACCTGTTTTGGCCTACACGGCCAATTTCTTCATGGTAGTTACCACATAGCTACCACCGAGTAGACATGGATTACCTACCCACTAGACATACACTTGCCGGCCAGGAATCTGTGTATTTTTGCCGACATTAGCGGCTGTCTCCCCCGTCGTGGAGTAGCTACGTGGTTACACCGGCTCTCAGCGTGCACAGTATTTCTCATGGCCAATTTTATTTTTTAGATACTTTTGGCATATATTTGCATTTTTTTATTAAATGTGCGGTTCTATGGGGGTTTTGATGATGCCCGATTTGAATTCCCTAATGATTTTCCTAAAAAACGTTAAAAAAATGCTAAACAGAGAACAAGTGTATAGCGCCCTCATTTCATGAAATTTTGATCCACTCTCAAAATGGCGTTGTGGTAACCGCGGAGTAGCTTCGTGATAGCTGCGTGTCTACTCCGGTACTGTCTACACAACATCCACCTTCTCTCCACCTAGTGGGCAACTACAGGGCAGCCATTGGGGTAGGTACAGCAGAGTAGCCATGTCATTGTATGCCTAATAACTGTGTACTTTGTAAGCCCTATCTTGCAGCTACTGCCTCGCAATTAGCCCAGTGTGTACTGTGCAGTAGTTACCGCGGTAGAAATGGTGTAGCTGCCGTATAGGCTACCACGTGAGTAAGAAAACAGCGGTGTAATTAAAGGTGCAACAAGAGATTTCAAGTCATTCATATTTTCAGTGATATGTAGTGATTTCATATATAGATTAGATGCTCAATAGATTCCCTACCTTTTATTGGTTACAGAAATAACTTAAAATGAAAACAAAAGGTGATTTATGTATGCTTATATTTCAATAGAAAACATAGGCTGAATTTTGTATTTGCTCCCATAAAAAATTAGAAATTTCACAAATTGTGTACCAAAGAAATGGTTCTCAGCTTAATCCTTACAGATGGGGATATTTTTGATATAAAGCTTTACACCAGTGTCAAAATCAGAATTTTCAAATTTTTTCGGGACATCTGTTATTTGAAATCTCTTGTTGCACCTTTAATACAGGTGCTTTACAATCAAGTCTAAAACTAGATTCTGTGTTACTTGCCGCATCACGATATATGAATTCCACTGTCAGTGTATCCCCTTCTTCGGTGTTAATCAGCAGTTGCAGTTGGGCATAGGCTGTTTTCAGGCCCGGCCCAGGGTCGGTTTGGTTAATTGCATCTCCTGCAATCTGAGGTCTCTCTAGGAGGGTAAAGAACACTGTGGATAGGTTACGGAAACCATTCACTACCTGCAAAGATCAGAGGAGCAGTGTCAATGTTCACGTAGGTCAAACCTAAGATGAATATACACATATACCTATATTAGATTCAACCCATTGTGTAACCTGTAGTACTTTTCTGAAGATATGGGCTGAATGAGGGTCATGTGCAGTGGGTGGAAATTAAAATTCCATGCTAAATCTATTGAAACATGTAGTCGGATAGCAGAGAAAAATCAATTCTATGCTTAATGAAAGCATTCAAGTCAACGCAAGTGCATTTATAGCTACATTAACTCTCAAAACATTCCGATTAATCGTATTTGCTTCAATGGTATTCAATGCAACAGATGAGATGAATGTTACTGACTTTTGAGCGCCCGTGTTTTGGATACGAAGGAACACAAGTCTTTACGCACTCTATGTAAAATGATGTGAACATGAAAGGGCAGATTATCTTAGTTCCTTCATAAAACAGGTGAATTGGGCCACATATTTTCTTTTTCTGCCTCCCTCTCCCAACTAATCGACGCTGTCCAAAACTTTTCCTGTGGGGACACGATGGGTTGAATCTACTATAACAGAGATTCAAAGCAAAAATTGTCAAATGATTGTTTGCAGCATGCAGGGTCTGGCATGGTATTGTTAGGCAAAAAAAAATTGTTGTGTTGCCCTCCCCAGCTTAAAATCAGGAAGGTCGGTCGGTCGGTCGTTTATAACTCATTTCTCCAGAAAGTGATTGTTATTCATGTAAAATCCAGCTAAACACAGCTGAAAACCACCTCACAACAACCTTCAAAAAGGCTGTAACACTCATGCGTAGCTAACCTAGGATGTCCATGTGATCGGTGCCATGTAAAAAAATGTCATAAGGAAAATCGGTAAAATCACATTTTATTCCAATGCATAGTTTCATTTAGTTTCTTAAACGACAGAGTGGAAACTAGTTGAAAGGCATTTTCGCGAACTTAAACCCCAGCATAAAATCCCATCACAAGGCATAGTGAGATCCTCCATTGCGATTGATAATTCCTAGTGGTCAAGAGCTGAATGACGTCACGTTGTGTATCAGGTGACGTTAGCTGGAGATTTAAGTGGGTGAGTCATTGACTGTTGTCTCGTCTCGCCGCAGTCTGCATGCGAGCTATTTATTTGCTTCTTTTGTCGGTCTTTATAGTGTCACGCTATGCAACACCTGATGGTTGCCGAGAGGACGTAGCTGTCCTCACTCAACCGATTGATCAAGTTCAAGTTCAATTAGGCGATAATCAAACTCTGGAAATCAACAGTTCAAGTCTTCTTCTTGTCGTGAAGAATTCGCGACGATAATTAAGGCTGGGTGTTAACGGGAGCTGTTGGTGAGGTCAAGGACAATTTGAAGTCGTACATAGAAAGGAGTTTCATTCAGCTGCTAAATCGAAAGGTCTAGATCCTACACATATATTCCAGTGGAAAGGTAACGAGGGGTGCAGTTTTCCTTCAATTCTAAGCAGAAGGAAGGTGTGGAGAGGGCTTTGCAGAAGATACAGAAGGTGAGACTACTGGCAGCTATTTTCTGAGCTAGATAAGGTCAACACAGAATTTGACAGTCGTAATAATTGATAAGATAGCGGACAAAAGTGAGCTCGGCTGGAAGTTGTGGACGAGTACGAAAAGGAAGAGTTAGCCTGCGGACACGGAGATGAAAAGAATTAAGAAAAAGCCATCAATGAGGCCGGCGGCAAGCAAACCTCCAACCTAGAAGACTCCTGTTTTCTGGCAGAGGGTTTTTTGCCGTTAACAATAGATTCTGAGACGCGTCCTAACCCCTATTCTGTTTCTAATTTTCGTCGCTAACCCACCAAACCCTGGCCAAACCCATGTTCACAAGTTACAGCACGCAAGGCCCACAGATATTTGCTTCGCCTGCGGCAAGTATGGCCACTGGCGACGGAATTGTCATGGTTATGTTTAAGCCCCGCAACAAAAATTGCTGGCCATCAAGCATTATTCTGCAAAGAGAATGGGGTTAGAGAGAGGTAAGGTCTTTTTATGAACACTGGTCATGTGTATTTTTGAGTTAGATCTTATAACATAATTTTTTTTCGTTCTTATATGCATGGCGTGAGGTATAGTCTTGACGAGTTTTCGTGTTGCTTGGGTGATGTGATTGAATTGATTTTTTTTATACAGTTTTGCAGAGCACGGAGCTTTTGTGCATTGTGTGGTGACTAATTTATGTCCAGTTTCTTATTCTGCAGGTGCGCATCATGTGTGTGTTCCCGCTGTTGGCCTGTCCGCAAGACGGAGACTTTTTCCGTCTAAATTAACAACAAACCCGGTCCAACATACTGACGGATTTTTCTATTGAGGTCAATTTAAGATCGGATACGTATGCGTAGCTATTCTGAATTTCATATGATAACTTTTAATGATATGAACAAGGCAGTGGTGATCCGATTGTTAGAGGCAGTTGCGATCGGGTCTGTATTTTTTTGGAAACGCATTGGGTGCACCTGATGAATTCTTTCATTATTGAGCACGATTAAAAAATTCCGTTATTGTTCCACCTACGGCCGCCTCCAGCCCATTTTAAGAACAATAGGTCGGCGTTAGAATAACGCGGAATTTGTTACCGAGGGCGTCATGAACTTTTGGTTAAGAACTTGATTCAGATGTTTTTATCCTCAAGATATTGTCAACCTTTATCTGTCCGTTCAAAATTCGGGGAAGAAGAGACTCATTTAGATCTGCGTTATGTCAATCATTATGTATGGACACAAAAGGCCATTTTATGATTTTAAGGGTTGCAACATATTTTTCATTGGGTCATTTTATGTATATTCTTTTGACTAAAAGCTGGTTATCCGACCACTTGAAATTTTTCGGTCGCGACCATCGTGCGTTCGTCTCGTTTTTTTTTCATGGGTTATTAATTAAGGTTACGTTACAAAGTAGTTTCTTTTCGGTTTTTACCATTTGGTTTGTCGTCTGCCCATTTATTTTTACAAATGCTTAAGACCTCTAGTCAAATATTGGAGAGAGAAGGGTTTTTTTATTGTAGTGTATTTAGATGATGGTTGGGGGCAAAAACAGCTTCTTCTTTTGCAGCGTGTCAAACATGGCAATGCAGGTTAAGACCGACCTCCTGAGTGCTGGTTTTGTGCCGAATATTGAAAAATCAGTGGGAGCCGGTTCAAGAGATAATTGGCTGGGAAGCGTTTGAAATTCTCATGATGGCACAATTAAAGCTATGAGCCATAGAATTGGTAGTATTTTGTCCTCAGTTTGAGGACTTAATTTTTGTTTTACTTGCATGACTCTAGATCGTTGTCGAATCTTAGTAGGTAAGTCATATCTTGCCCGATTATCGGGCCAATTGCTCAATTCATCTAGGGTTTTCCAGTATTTTCATACCCCAGCAATACCATTTGGATAAGGTCTGTAAGTTAAATGCTGGCAATCCCCGTGAGTTGGAGGAGATATTTTATTGAGAATAATGTTGAATGTATTAACTATGTCATGTTTTTGAATAGGAATTGCCAAAGGTTTTGGTCTTTCTGACTCTAGTGGTACCGGCTGCGGTGCTCTGACATATCATGAGCGTGGAGATGAAGAAAGTACGGAATCAATGAAATTTAAAACCATACGGTGGGCAAGTTGAAAGAGTTAAAGTTTCCACTTGGATTGAGTTAAAAGGTGTTTGAGCAAGCCGTAAAAAAGGAGCAAATTTGCACGCTTTTTAAAAGGCAAATGTGTGAAGGTATTAACGGATCATAAAGGCGTGGAATCCGGTCTCCAGAAGGTAAAGTAGGAAATTAGCTTTTCATCTTTTTATGTTTGGAGATTATTTCGTCTAATGCAAGAATTTTGACATTAATCTACAAGTTTCAATGGATTCCCAAGAGTGTATACCCAAGCAACTATGCATTGACAGGGTATTGATTTTAGCTGACTGGGTGGCTCCCAAGATTTTTTTTCAATTTCACCAACATCGCTAGTATTTGGGGTCCTCACACCGTTGACCGGTTTGCTGATTTGTGCAACGCTAAATTACCAAGTTCAATCAATTTGGTGTAGTGGTTCTCGCCTAATTTTGACGCATTTTCAGTTTCGTGGAATTTGAGAATAACTTGGTTAGTCCCACCCATTCCTTTTAATTGAGATGCCATTAGCACGTGAAGCTAGTAGTAGCGTTGGCTACACTGTAGCTCCACCTGGCCCTCTGCTTATTTTTTGGTGGGCCTTTGTCGTTTTCCATTCTAGTCCATTTGCAGATATGGTTCAGCACGTGGCTTAGATTCCGCCCATTCGTCTAACATTTTCGTGCATGGGTAAAAATAACAAAACCATTTTTGGTTCCAATTTTCATTAGTGAGGTATTGTGTCAGGCTTAACGGCAGTTTTTCACTTCCGATCACTAATTCGTGATGTCACAGTCCCAGGATTTTTTTGTGGGAAACATTGACCTGGTCATTTGAAATTCAATATTCCAACGTTGGAATCGTTTTCTGCAATATATTTTTTGGATTTTCGTTACGTCCCTGGACAATTGCAGTTTAACTTTGGACACTGGTCTGAACCGTAGTTGGAATATAAGTATCTAATTTGAATAGTGTGATCTATACTTGTTTTTCTTTCTAAGAGGAATGCGTGGTTGCATGGTATTATGAGAGATGATATGGAGTTTTTTTTAAATGCATTTCTTTTTGCAGAAACAAAGTGTTTCATAGTGCCTTAAAAAAGGTCATGGCAAGCTCCAGAGCTGAGAGCAACGGTAAAGAAATATCATACGACACTGGCTGCTTGGCATTTTTGGGGTCTCGGGACGGTGCCTACATTAATCCTACTCAGAAATAATCGCAGTTATGTTGACTTGTTTAAAATAACTTAACCAAAGTTCGCTTATTCAAATTGAAATGGCGTTCTTTGCTATTATTGGAACTCAATTCATATCACTGGATTCATGTTTCTAACCCTTTTGAAACCAGGTTCCGTCATTGCTAATTAATGGTTGGAAAGTTATTGTGGCGAATCCGGTTACCAGAAAAGAACCTATTACGGCAGAAAGTATTCAATGTCGTACTAAGTTTGGTGACTCCGACCTGAAGGGTGTTAGAGTATGGCGCTTGATGCCTTTAGCTTATGCTGGCTTTTCTTCGTTATTATGAATTCATCTAATTTAAAAATCCTGTGAGGGAATTCGCCGAATCCCACCGTAAGTATTTTATTGAGAGAAGTAAGTGGGTGATCAATTTCGTGAAGGAGCTGGGTTATTGTTGGTGCCACGGGGAAGGTTACATGCCCTGTAGCTCAATGTCTAAATATATTCAGTTGGTCCGATAATCTGATTTTGGCTCTACGATTTTTTGTTCAGGCCACTAAGTTTTTCACAAATCCAAGGTCATACAATGCGTTCTGGTAAATGTCGTATACAAGATGCCGTGAAATTCTTAAATAGGCCATTAGAAGACGCAGTGGTTTGGATTCGACTAAATTTGTCTCCATAGTTTTTACGTGCGGGGGGTGCTTCGGCAGCCGCGGCTATTGGGGTGCCGTAACGGCTTCTCAAAGACACGAAGAATGGAAGATGATTCATCCAAGATAGATACGTTAAGACATCCTTTGACATAAGGTGTTTGTGTCTTTGATCTGGGGATTAATTTCAATAATTTTTATTGTATGGCGCAGTGTGATGATTAATCTTCAACTTTCATACTATTGAAACTGTAGTTATCAGCACATGTCACGACTTTTGGACGCGTATTTTTTTACATAGATGTTTTTATTTTTTCTAGACAGGAGTATGTGAATCCCATTTAATGGTGTAGAAATAAAGTGGTCTTTCTTCTGTATTATATCCTTTCTCTTTTGCCCGTTCTTGTGCTTGAAAACGAATGGATCTGGATCGTGCATGCTCGGCGGCGACGAACGGTGAATCCCCTAAGGTTAGTGGAGTGTGTGTGGTGAGTGCGTGTTTGGTAAGAGGCTCAAGATTAGAGGGAAATACATTATTTCTTTGAGGGCTGCTTCCGAAGTTACAAATAATTGATAATTTCCTATTGGTCAAGAGCTGATGAAGTCCCGTGTGTGTAACCAGGGCGTTAGCGGGATGTAAGTGGGTGTAGTCACTTGACTGTTGTCTCGCCGACAGTCTGCATGCGAGCTATGTTATTTCGGCATGTGTACTACCCTTCCTGTTAATATTTAATATTCTTTGTCAGAAACCTTAGCTAAAGGAGTGTAAAGATCGGCAGTTAGAGTTGTGGTTGCTCCAGATCGAGTTATAAGTAGTCTTAATGTTACTATGATGGGAAGTTTAGAACTGTCTCATTTTCTATGGTAAGTAATATCAAGTTAATCGGCCGTTTTTTCGGTGATATATTTTTTATGTTGTTTTGGTAGTGCTGCGTGGCATCCGGCTTGCCCTGCAGTGGGGCTGTTATTCTGGTTTGGCGCCCTCTCTGCTACTTCGCTCGCTGCACAGTGTCGGCGGCGACGAAACGGTGTCTCCCCTAAGGTTAGTGGAGTGGGGTGTGTGAGTGCGTGTGTAAGAGGTCTAGTAATAGGAAATACAATTATTTTGCGTGGGGCTTTCCGATAGCAAGAAGTGTAATGTGTTTGTTTTTGAACTGTGCTTTTCTGGCACATCGAAAGTATTTGCACCGAATTTCAATATAACCCAACCTCCAGTTGTTTTCAAAGATCAAATAAACCGATCAAAGGTTACTGAACAATATACTTAATATGGTGACTGTAGATTGCCATATGAATTGAATAGTTCTGACAATTCGTAGACGCAAAATTCATCGAAGAAGACGGTAGAGAAGGCACACCGTAAGTTCTTCACATGCATCGCCAGCGGAATTCCAATCCTGTACGCACTGTAGCAAGTGATGAGGTAAAATATTGTTATTCAACCTTTCTGTTTCCTAAAAATGTTACATTTGTTAGCTTTTTGTCACAGGCCATCTAACTTAATAGTTAAGTGGTAGCGAAAGTACCGCATGTCTGTCAAATTCAGAAACCCTCACTGACAGGTAGACTAATATTGCTCTGTAGGACGGAATTTCCCCGATTTTCTGTGTTTTAAAAACTGCCACTCAATCCCTGGACCCCGTGCAAGGAGTTAAAATCGAGCGTTACTCTTTGGGATTTTCATTTGTTGGCTTGTTAACATTTTCAACGCCAAAAAAGGTTACAAATAGGACAAACTCAAGACTAAAAAAAACAAAAAATACCGACCTGGATTTTCGGGTTTGGGTCGGTCGGGTGGGCAACACAACAATTTTTTTTTTTGGCCTTATGTTAATCAACAATTCCTCAAAACTGATCAAGGAAAGCAGTATTATTATTCATACAATTCAATGCATAACCTCAGATTCAAAATATGGCAGGCTATTTGAAATAAAATGGTGCTCAAATGTGCCTGTATTTGTATAACGCCTTGAACAGAGTGTATTCCTAAAAACTGTTGCATATAGGCCATGAAATGACCCCAATTTTGTACCCTCAATTATCCACTTGGGAATAATATGCCCAATATCTCCAATATGTTAGTGAACTTAGTGACCTAATATAGAGATGCTGAGATAATTAAAATTTGTTTTTGTGTTTAAATTTTGCAAGAATGAAACAACTTTGGACCAAATAAAGATTTTTTTACAGAATTGAATCCAATTTGGGAATAATTTCTGATTTGGCTTCTGTTTTATGAAATGAAACCATTGATTGAATAGCCAAACCCATAAAGTGTAAAGGTAGGCTGGTCTTGGAAATGTAATGTCTAACAATTCTCAACGTTTTTGGGAGTGAGGGGGCAAGGCATTGTCACAAAGGCCACTTAAACAAATATTCAGACAACTTACACGCAAATGTGCCATCCGTTGCATGATATACCCATTGATGAAGCCTATACTCTAAATTGCCCCGCTGTAAAATGTGCAGTGTTGTTGCCCCACATACTTTGTATAGTATCTGTAAAGGAAAATTTATCAGGTGCATTTTTTTCATTTTAACGTGGTTAAGTGTTGATACTGATATCATTTCGCATATTTCAGTATAAATGGTATTTGAAAAGGTTAATTTAAAGGAGCATGGGGAGATTACAGTGCTGTTAAAAATTTAAACAAAATCAGTTTTCTGAATGATGTACTGCTGACCCCATCTGATCCGCAGAAATATGTGATTTTTCTTTTGAAAATGTAAAAAAACGTTAAATA